>MU186975.1:0-81283 GCA_016904865.1 Pissodes strobi
GAGCTTGTATAGGTATATTTAATGATATTATTTTCTAATATTTTAAATCTCTTATTATCGAACCCCAAACTGAAAATCAATACACTCCTTTAAATTTGCTACTTTTCTCTGTTAATGTTGAACGCATAGAACGTTACATATTTTAATTCTTTAATTGAGGACGATAAATACAAATAAGGGATATTTAGCTGAACAGCTATTCTTACATAATCTACATGTAAAAGAAAACAAGTAAGGATGACCAAAATTCATATTTTTTCAACTTTCACTTAAACAAAGTGTATACAGAAATGCGTACAATCACGTACAATAGTAATATAAAAGCAAGACCACCAAATCAATCCTCCATCTTCACTGATTGAAACCTGCATCTGCATCAAAATATCATGTATTTTCGACGTTTACATTCATGGTTTATTTTAACAGGAAGGGAAGGACATGCAAATTCTAAATTTCCTATCGAAAGCAAGAATGGAAGCACAGTCTGAAAAAATGCTGAATAGACACTATAGACAGTGCATTATATGAAACAATATTATTCCAAGTTACCTTTGGAAAATAACTTAAAAGTGAAATATTAGCCAGGGAATAAGGGACAAAAACGTGTTTTTAAAAGACATTTTAAAAGGATTTGTACCAAAATAATTAGCCTTATCTTGTCGTCGTCGTCTTTGGCACATGATATCTACGTATACGAGGGTTACAAGTTTTGTTAAGTACATTCATCAAGAGTATAACTACCTTCCTCGACCTGGCTTTAAGCCTGGCCATAGAAAATTTAAATTGTTAAGAGATTATACACTTAATAATTAATTAATAACCCAAACTAACTCAGGTAGGGACAGTAGGTACCTCTTTCACGGAACTAATAAAACGTGTCTTATGGGCAAATAAGTATTGTAATTTCCTCTTATATTTAATACTTTCGGTCAATACATAGCTTCTTCAAAAATAATTTAGGGCCAGCCTGTTTAAGACTCCCAGGCAATAAAACCTGGTAGCAGTCATAGGTTTTTAGGTTATTCTCCCATATTTGTGAAGGTACTTTAGAAATATTTAACGAAGTTTTTAAATGGGAACGGTGATATGAAGCAAACTAATCATGCTGTTTAGTTCGCCTTGTTTAAAATAAATGCTTTACGAATGCCTTATTATTATTTGGATTGCCGCATGTGACATTAATTGTCAAGCAAATGCAAAAAATACTTTATAATAAAATGGCGACAGAGCCATAAAAACGTTCTTGTTTTTTGACCCTACCTGTTATCTTGACTGATAATTGTGAACACCCTAATAAATGTCATGTATATTCGCAAATTGTCAGTACAAATGTAATATAAAATCTTATAACATAATACAAATGGGAATGATAGAAAAACTAAGTTTGTTGAATACCAAGAATTATTGTTATAAAATCGTTAGCTCCGCTAAGACCTAGGGACAGTGAATATAACTATCAACAATATTGTTAGTTAACACCTGGCTTTATAATATGCTGAATTTAGATTAGATACTTACGACAAAAGACTAGGCTTGCCAGATATAAATTTTGAAAAAGGGATATTTTCGAAGTGGCGGTTTTTGCCGAACAAAAATGTCATAAAATCCCAAACGCGCCCAAATTTGATCAAAAATTTTATCAACCCAGTTTAAAAACAGAGATTTTTTTTTAATTTAAGTTTGTGCTCATGCGGAAGGTGATGCCAAGCTCGATTTACACAGAAGCGGGGTGCTGAATGACTCGTGCCGATGGGCCGGTGCCATTTAAAAATTTATTTTTGTGTAACAAATACCTCTGTCTTGAAATGGGGTATTTTTGGTTGGTACCCCTTCTGAATTTTTTAGAAAAAAGGTATTTTTAAAATTGTATATAGAAAAAGGGGTATTGTACCCCAAAAAGGAGTATGTCTGGCAGACCTACAAAAGACTTACTGTCTTCACTAACTAATATGAGTGGTAGTTTCTTTAAAGGTGTAAGCATTCTAGTGTTCAATGAATTTGGTAAATAATTTTTTAAGCACATTTTTTTGTTCCTTGGAATGCAAAAAATATATATTTTACATTTACAATAAATTCAAGGTAAACAAAATATTTATATAAAAAATTAATTGGAGATCCAGGAATTTTGGCATTGTATGTATATGAATACCATGACCATAAAATGCATTTTTTCTTCCCAAGACAGTGATTTCCATGAGACAGGATAAGTTTAAGCAAAAATAATTAACTCATGCTAACCTAAACTAACTCAAGCACCCTGAATCAAGGCGAATTTGCTGAAGTTAAAGAAGAAAACACGAGTCTCCCATAGTTCCAACATTTGTGAACTAAGAGAATTTTATTAACATAACAAACCTAGCAAAAACAAATCAAACTAACCAAAACTAGACAAGTAGATACTCTACCACAGATGTGGTATTTATCTGCCTTCGACCAGTAGAGTATGTGACCCAACAATTATATAGAGCACACGCTAGATATATTCTTCTAATAATAACTAATATATAACTCACCGAATCTCGTAAAACCCATCCATCATCTGTTCTTATCAGACTGCAATGTGTCCTAGATACCACTCTGCTCTCTATTACATAGTCACAAGCCAAACCTCGCCCAATGGCAAACTAAGAAATATATAATATTTTATATTAGAACATAAAAAATACTCAGTTCAGGCTAGGTTAAAATGTTGTACATGTATTTTACTCTCTGTTAACTTGGGCTCTTCTGCAAATTTAAAGCTTAAAGCTGCAATGCTCCCTAGTTTAAAACATCAAGAACACATTTCGTGTATAATTAAAACATGGTTTTATCAGTCCTTGATTATCAAATTTATATTGTCAGTTCCTGATATTTTCGAAATTATTAGTCACTGATAGCAGTGCCTTGATTGTCAAAAATATTCTTCATTAAAATTAAAATTAAGCGACTTCCAAGTGTTAATTAAGCTTCACCAGAATCAGAGCTATGACAAGTACTCAACAAAATTACTAAGCGCACCGATATACATAATTAAATATCAGTAATAATATACTTGCAGCATTCCAAATTATTCTAAGTAACAAAAATTATTGGCAAATCAAGGACAGTAATATGCTTGTTTTTTTTTCGCTGAGGAACAAACAATTTCATGTGATATTTGACTGCTGCAGCACTGGTTTATTGATCAATTTAATGAATACTACAGTGCTGTGCATGGCACTACCTTTAAACTAAATGGCTAGCGCTCCTATTTCTATATTAATTATAGATTTAATTGTCGACGCACTTTCATATTACACAAGCAATATAAAGGATGACATTCTGAAAACTTACAATGGCTATATTTTCTACATCAATAAACCAAAAAATACAATTTCTACAAAAACGCGGGGAAATAAAAATTAGGTATTTTGCAGACCACCCTCACGCACCCCTGAAGCTCTAACCTTCGCCACTTTAAAATCTTATGTGGCACTACCCCTCTTGTGACACCCTCTGGAAAGCTTACCAAAAATGCTTTTCAGTGAGGTTTAAGTACAAAATGTAAAAATGGTTTCTGCAAAATTTGGCAGGAAAAATTAGAAGATAAATATAAATGAAGAAAAAGCATGCCAATCCTAAAATAAAACACTATTAAAATGCTAAAACAATTTTTTCTTGCAATAGCACAAATACTTATTTTGCTCTTTTTTTAAAGTCATTTTATTAAGTGCTCAAAATAATTTCCATTTTGTTCTAAAAGAAATAGTCGATTTTCAAATTCCACCCTAACTAAGGGCTAAAAACTGGTTTCAGAAAAATGGCCTTGCCCTAAATGAATCCAAGACTGGTTATCTTCTCTTCACCTTAAGGGAAGCTGAGGAGTTTGCTCTGTCTCTTGGAACTGCATCATTTTTGGGGGTACAGATGGATAGTGGACTCAAGTGGGAGGCACATGTTAAAGGTTTGACTGAGAAGCTAAATGGAAGTATATTCGCCTTGCGTAATTTGTCGGGAACCGTGTCGTGGGGGGGGTTTGAGGACTGCATACTTCGCCTTGTTTCACTCAGTCATGTCCTATGCTATCCTGGCATGGGGCCATAGCGCACGGTGGTGCAGGGTTTTCGCTCTGCAGCGAAGGGCGATACGAATTGTTGGTGGTCTCGATTATAGAGATGATTGCAAGCAAACATTCATAGAGTTAAACATTCCTAACATGTTTATTTTAGAAAATCTACTCTATATAAAGCAAAATCTTGATAAATATCCTACAAATGATCATTTAATTAAAAATAAAACTGAGTACTTAGTTCAAGACCTAACAATTAGTAATAATAGATTCCCGAGAATTATTGCAAGCGATGGTACCAATTCGCCCTGGTACCTATAGCTTAAAACTGGCATCTATAAGAGAATCATATGGACATCCATATTTACCAATAATTCTGCATGTAACTGTGACCTGATATTCTGTAGAATACTAGGTGCATAAAAATAATGAGGCTACTCACCTAAAATCTCGATAATTACCAAATAGCGTTAATCACTGCAAGCAATTTGAATCTTAAATTAGGTATATATTTTCCACTAGCAAACCTAATTAATTGGAATGATTCCAGTAATAACAACTATTATCGACAGATGTTTTAGAAAATAAACATAACTCAAGTACTTACTTCATTGAGAAAATACTGAATAAATAACTTACAGCACAACAATATTAAAACTTACAGTACACAATTATTGCCTTACTTTACACATGAAATCCTTACACCCCAACCAGTTGAGCATGTAATACAGCCAACTGCCACACAAGCAGTTCCATAGAAGGGTGAAGAGTGTTTTATTACAGAGAGCTTCGAGGAGTACTGCAGTGATATCATATAAATCCTTTTAATATTACCATATTGCAGAATACAAATTGTAGTTCTAAGTTTTGTAAAAATTTATTAATTTTGTGTATGTATATTATTTTGACATTGTTCCAAACTGAGTGTGAGCATGAGACTTGGGGTCTGATCAAAATAGACCACTAATTAGAAATTAATGATGATTGGAACCAACGAATTCTTTTGGAACCAATATGAAGCTAAGCACCAAATTTCAGCAATGGAAATATGTACACAAAAATATACTTACAGGACTTTTAATGATTTCAATTATTTGCCCATTTTCAATGTTCTTCAATATGGGATGTTCCAAACTAGCCATGATGAAATTTGTCCTTTACTTCTTCGTAAAATCATTTGCTTTATAACTCTAAGTTCCTTGAAACGTTGAGGACAAATAAATATTTTGATTTAGATTATTGAGTTTGACCTGGTTTGACATTAAATTCTGAGAGTTGACAATTGGGCTGAGCAATTTCAAGCAGATAACCAATCGTAACTGGTAGATTGACATACTATGTGCCGCATTATAAGATCCTTTACACAAATAGTGCACTATATAAAAATCGCCTTTCCTATTGGTCGATCCGCATGGCCCACCGCTCGCTTCGCTTGCTACGGGGGCTCAAGTAAAGAAAACTAACCAGGTTCTAACCCAAACTAATCCAAAATCAAGAAAAAAACTGTTTAGAAACATAATCTTAAAAATAATTATAAAAAATAGCAACGGGGTTCGAACCCAGGCCGTCCAGGTGAGACCCAGCTGTATAAACCTCTACACCACGAGAGCTCTTGATAGAGATCGATCGCATCACGCAGACATATCGTAATATGGGATGGATCGACCAATAAGAGAGGTCGATTTTTACATAGAGCACCATTTGTGTAAAGGATCTTTGAACGCCTATGTGCCGTGCTATGCATTTAAAGATCCTTTACACAAATAGTGCACTATGTAAAAATCGACCTCTCCTATTGGTCGATCCATCTCGTATTACGATATGTCTGCGTGATGCAATCGATTTCTATCAAGAGCTCTAGTGGTGTAGAGGTTTAGATCGTTGGGTCTCATCTGGAAAACGCTGGTTCGAACCCGTTGCCTTTTTTTTATTATTTTTTTAAAGATTACGTTTCTAAACAGCTTTTTTTCTTGATTTTGGGTATGTCTTGGGTTATATTGGGTTAGCACCTGGTTAGTTTCCTTTTCTTGAGCCCCCGTAGCGAGCGAAGCGAGCGGAGAGCCATGCGGATCGACCAATGGAAAAGGCCGATTTTTATATAGTGCACTATTTGTGTAAAGGATCTTATAATGCCCATGCTATTGTGGTGTTCAAGCGAGTTTTGTGAACACATTTCTGGTGCCCGGTCAATTTCGAAATGTCTCGGTCGCAATCGGTGAGCATATTTCGGCAGGCTACCTGAGAAATAAAGAGGGTTAAAACCATAAATTGTCTGTTAAAAAAAACTGCCACCGCCAGAAAGGAAATCTGACCAATCGAAGCACGCTATTTTGTCTCGTGTTCCTGGCATCCTGAGTATCGAAATATGCCATCGGTGAATATTGAAAAGTGCCCTATGGCACCGACTACGAAATCTGTTAGCGATTTCGACTAGCAGAATGATGCGTCACGCTCCGGAACTGGAACGTCAAAAACACGTGCGGAGCGTTTAACTGGAAAGCGCCTAAGAAAATCTCACCTAACCTCACTTTTGTGATGTTTGTTTGTTTTGGTTCTGGTTCATGTGAATATTATGGATTCGTTGATTGTTTAGTTCGTTTAAATATTTTATAAAAAGTCTAAAGCGTTATGAATTAGTTTCATTGTGTGCAATTCTCATTAATGAATACGCTAGTCAAATACTTCTATTATGAATTTTAAAAAAGGCGTTAATCCTGCCGTTTTTAGTGCAGTTCAAAATGTAGATATGGAAAAGCTTTCCAAATGCCCAGAAAACGATATTCGGCCAGTTTTACCTTGTCTTGTACGCATGGGGCTAATATCGCCCCTCGATGTCTCCAAAAAGTGTACCAATATGAAAGTAAATATTCTTACAATTGTTAGCGGAATGGAATTGGTCAATTCGATTGTTGCATTGCTTAGTATAGATTTTCACAAGTTAGAAATTGATGTGAAAAAGGAGCAACAACTTCGTCAAAAAGGAAATACAAATCAAAATGATTCCATTTTAATTGGTAATTTGTCCAATACTAGCATGGCTTTAGAGTATGAACGGAGTGATATGACTAGGAGATTGACTATACTTTTGGGTAAGCAAATATTATTTTGAAACTTTCCTTAATTTTTTAATTAATTTAAACCTAATGGTTTGGAAATAACATTTAACATATTTAAATCAAAACCTAATAATTATTGTAGGTGAACTACTTTACATCCAATCTCAGATTCAAGAAACTCCTGATACGGCCGATCAAGAAACCTACATTAGATCATCTGAATTATTTGATAATGACATTTTTGCGGAAGAATTGTCGGATATTATCTGTATAGCTTTGGCAGAGTTACCTACAACTCTGAGTATATCAACTATAGTTGAGACTTTATTACATGTGCACAATGGTCCTGAAATTATCTGTAGAGTTGTGGCAAATTTTCCTGACTGCTTTCGAGAAGGTAAGATGTTAGCAAATACTTTTTTGATTGGTTGGAAATGGTTGGTAAGCCTATCAACATGATAGAGAGGTCAGCAATTACTTGTCTGCCTTAGAATTTTGCTGTTAAAAATTCATTATTTTAGGTAACAGGCACTTATTCCAAATCTTTTCTTGTATTTATGTATGTATAGGTAATTTTTTGGAATATTTCTGATTTTTTTTTTGATATTCTCAGTTTATTTTGTATATTTAAAAATGTATTCTTACATCTTTCAGTATGCACTTACCTAATTCAGTCAGGAGAAAAACAAGAAGAAACGGTATCTAGCACAATCAGAGCTACAACAATAGGTCTACTGTGTCATATGAATCCTTCACAATCTCTCACAGTGAGATCTAAGTGTGTAGAACTGTGTAGAATGCCTGCATTAGCTATATTATTGTCACTCGGTGAAGCGCTAGGAGATGGAGAAGGTGATATGGTGGCTTTTGTTAGTGGCTTGTTATTAGGAAATGACCAAACTATAAGGTAATTGTATGAGAATATCTATAAGATGAAGTAGAATTTAGGGACATAGCAAATTTATTTACTTGTTTATCTATTTAAAGCTATTTTATCATTTTTACCAGAAAATCAAGCAAATGTAGCATTGTTTAGTATGTTATTTTGACTGCCTGCTTTTGCTGCTATTTTTTAAAACTAATAGAGATCTGTGCAGTTTTATAGCTTTTTTTGATAATTTGTGCGGACCAATATAATCCAATAGGCTTTTTCTCAGTGCCTTATTTTTGAAAAAACGATGAGACGAAAGCGTTAAATATAGCTAGTAGAAGGGCCTCATGTTATTTTTTTCTAGAATTATTTGTGTCCCAATAGCTTTATTTCATAATACTTTCTTGATTTATTGAAGAAATTGGATAGCGCTCTTTATTCGTACCGGTCAGAAAAGAAAAGGAGAAGCATCTAGTAATGCCCTTCAACAGCTGAGAGAGGAATTGCTTAGAAGACTGCAGAAAATAATTGACGCTTCTCCGGAGGGTCAGATTCCCGACAGTTTAGTGGTTCAAGCTTCAGCTCTATTACGGCTATATTGTGCACTTCGAGGGATAGCTGCAATCAAGTAAGATATTTCGGTGATGGTGCTATAAAAAAATTATCTTATTTTTACTGTCCTTTACTTCCTATTATACGAATCAAGAGCTTGCCCGCGTTTTGTGTTAAGCTGAAATCATCTTAGGATGAGTAGTTTCTTTGAAGTGCACAAAGCAGATATTCTTGATTTTTTTGGACTCAGTTTCAATCATTTTTGTTTCTGTATTATTCCCCAGCAGGGTTAGAGTCATTAAAAACTCCAGAGTTGAACCTCTTAAAGCTATAATTTTTATACATTTTTTCTTTTAATTTTCACCTTTTGCTTTAGCTTTTTCTATCATTTGGCTGCATATGAAATCAGAATCGATCATCTTAGAATTATCAGCAAAGGAACTGATTAACTCCATGGCAATGTATTTTGATATGCCCATCCTGCATCTGTCATTTCGTAATCTATTATTAGCAATTCAATACATAATATATCTTAATTTTTCGAGTAGATGTGAAAAATACAGTAAAAAGGAACTCATTTGTAAAATTAATGTTATGTCTTGTTTTTAATAAATAGCCTGTATAAAAGTATAAAAGAAAATATTGTGAGAATTGTTATTTTATCAATGTTGTTTTGTCTAAAAATTTGTTTCTCAGATAACGACTGGCAAATTTTGGCTTATATCATATATTGAGTACAATATATATTTCTTTTTTTATTTTAGTTCTCAGGTGAAAGAGAACAATGCAAATCGAATATGTTTTTTTTTGCAGGTGTATAGAACGTAATTGAAAATTCCTGTCCGTGTATCTCTGATATTTACTTGTAGATGTTAATTATTTTACATACATACTTATGCCACTGAGGGTAAAATTTACCTTTGTAAAATTCCTGATGTATTATAGAAAAATATTTTGAAGAAATTACAAATATTAACATTCAGCTGCTTGAAACGATTTATTATGGTCATTTTGAAGATATTGAGGTGCATTTCAGTGATTGGCTAATAAGATGTTTCTAAAAACTGCGAAACGAGAGCTTTGCGCTAATTTATTGACATACACGTAGTCTTATTAGCCCATTAAATTCGTACAAGTAGACCCAAGATTGGTAAAAATGCAGAGCGAATAGAAACAAAATTATAATACTTACAATCATAAATATTATCAAATCCGATCGCGTGTTCAAGCAATAAGACTAGTGAATAAATAGTATAGGGGAGACACTATTTTATGTACTTTTCCTGACAAGCCGACTGGTGCATATGCAGTATAATGCTTTAAGACACTTGCCCAAAAAAGTTTCCATGAAATATGCAGTATACAAATTTCTTTGCAAATCTTGAGTAACAATTACTTTCAGATTCCAAGATGAAGAAGTCAATCTCATTGTCCAACTTCTGACCTCACACCCTAATCCGACTCCAGCAGGTGTTAGATTCGTTTCCATCGGATTGTGCATGCTTATTGCTTGTCCTTCTTTAATATCTCAGCCAGATCATGAGAGACGTAGCATTGAATGGGTAGGTACTAAAATATTTAAATTTTTCGCAAATATTATATAGTCTACATTTTCACACGATATTCGTTTGTAAAATAGGATTGATTTGAATGTTTTCAATCTTGATACTCGATTGAGACCCAAAAGTGTGAATAATTGTTTTCAGGTTCAGTGGCTAGTCAAAGAAGAGGCATATTTCGAATCGGCCAGCGGCGTGACAGCCTCGTTCGGCGAGATGTTGCTTCTGATGGCCATCCACTTTCACAGCCAGCAGCTTAGCGCTATCTGTGAGCTGACGTGCGCCACTTTGGGCATGAAGATTGCCATTCGACACAACAACATGAACCGGATGAAACAGGTCTTCACGCAGGAAATATTCACGGAACAAGTGGTCACCGCGCATGCGGTCAAAGTGCCCGTCACTCAAGGTTTGAGCGCCAACATGACTGGTAAGGATTTATCGCCAATGTGTTTATTTATTTCTTTATCAAAGTTTAGACCAATGTCTTTAATTATAGCTTTACAGCAACAGCCTTCAAGTATTCAAACTCTAGAAGCCTTTACAACAACGTAAAGGCTCTGATAACTCCGCTCACCGTTTAGTTGTGCTAGTACTACATAGCTTATTTTTTATATATAATCAATCTGGTAAAGGAAGCAAGGAAAATATATATATAAACTTTATCTTATCAGAAAGAATCACTTTTGCTAGGTGGAATATCATTTACCAACTTGAATGAAAGTGTTCAAGTCGACCAGATTTGAACTATAAAGCTTGTAATCCACTTGAGACAAGTTACACTCATTGAAGACGAGTTGAATTTTGCATCTTGCTGATCTTTTGCGACATTTCCATAACTCAAGGGACCGTATTTAGTCTTTATTAGTTTTTATTTTTAGATATTCCTTGAAACGTAGGTTCCAAATGTTGAAAGCTGAAGTTGAGATGGTGGAAGAGATCTCTTATAGGTTCAAAAGTTCGACTTTGAAAGGAGCTTTTTCAAGTAACAACTAAAAACTTGACGTCCAATCTCTCCCGATCCTATTTAAAATGATACTTGTTCTCTCACATCGGTGATTGTACTTCGTGTATGAATTAAGTTCGATAGTACCAATCACGTCAGACTAAATTGGCTGTTGTCCATGCGATTAAAATAGAGTAGAATAGAATATATTTCATCAGTCTAAAGTTTTTACATTCGTCAATACAAAAATAGGCACAATTAAAATCACTCATTAAAACATAGATAATAATACACAAATAGTAAACTTAAAAGTTAAAGCTAGTCCCCGTTATTTTTATAATTAAAACGTATTTATAATAATTAAATCAAGTAGAATTGAGTTTTAATTAATAATTATAATTATTGCACCTTAACTATTAACATTTTTTACTTTGTTTTTAATTTCTTGCTAACAATCCTTGAAATTAGCCAAAAAGTTGCTCAGGGTGTAATACAGGTATGCTAAATTTGCAGTTACGATCTTAAGATGCTCAGTAGTCACCAGTTTTGAAAATAATCTTGCTTACGCTTAATTAGTCGTGAGGAATCGCTAAAACGCTTGGTCTAAGTAAAATATAATATGCACACGACGATCTTTAAGAACCAAGAGGTCCAATTCCCTGCCAACATCGACATTGCTGTCTTTTTAAGTTTTCGGTTCATCTTAAGGAATAAAAGTTTATAAAAGTAGGTACAATAGATAATTTTTAGGTGGATTTCGATGGTGTCGCCAGATTGTTTGAATCAAAACTTTACTTTAAAATAACATGAAGCATCATTATATACAACAATTGGTTCGCGTTTCTTTTTGTTGTTTCCTTCTTTCATTCAGAAAATGTCTTTTATCTTGCAAAAACTTGTTGACAAATTCATTAGGTAGATAGTTTTTCTAGTTCCACTTGTATTGTACAATAAATATGAGAAACTATTGCTATATTGTACATATGCAATGCATCATTTTGTGATCACTATATATTCATAGTTAAGAGTAGATGGGGTAACTAAACCCAGGTTGGAAACATTTGTTAAATTGGAAACACTTAGTTCCTTCCTCATTTACTTCTAATGGTGTCAGTGATTTTTTTTTCTGTTTAGTGGCTAAATATTTTATTTTATTCAATTGTACACATTCTTAGGATTTTTGCCCATTCACTGTATTCACCAACTTCTGAAATCTCGTGCCTTCGCTAAGCATAACGTCAACATCAAGAATTGGATCTACAAACAAATCTGTACCAGCGTCAGCCCTTTGCATCCAGTGCTGCCTATGCTGGTAGAAGTATATGTGAACAGCATTATGCTACCTAATGCAAAAAATGCTGAACAAACAAATAAGCCACTAACAGAAAACGAAATCAGAAAAGTAAGTATTTGAGATATTTTTTGGTATATTGACTTACCCTTGAAAACGTTTCTTATTGCCCTTGTTTCATTTTTTTAATTAAAAGGCAGGCTCACAATTGAAAGGTTTTCCGATTCGGGTTTTTCTTTTTGGTTAAACAATTTTTGGCAGGTGTGTTCACAAATGACATAATTTTAGGTTTAGGTTTATGGTAGTGATAAATTATGCTATTTTAGTTTTTCGGTCG
The DNA here is from genome assembly GCA_016904865.1 of Pissodes strobi. NCBI lineage: Eukaryota > Metazoa > Arthropoda > Insecta > Coleoptera > Curculionidae > Pissodes > Pissodes strobi. The sequence continues at coordinate 12,643 of MU186975.1, forward strand.
AGTTTAGAAGTCCCATCGCTTCCTTCATTTATTTATACTTTTGTATCTGTTATTGACTGACAATCTTCCCTCGCAATGAATTATGGTATTTGCCAACTGACATGCATTTCGTATTACTAATTTTCAGCCGGAATCGACTTCGAAGCAGGTGGCAAAGGAATCGCAATGACATAGAAAAGCGGCGAATAGACGCGATCACCGGGCAGATTAAAACTAAAATCCGAGAACATAAAAGCTCAAAATGGATGCGCTTCGTGAATGAGCTAGGCACAGAGGATGGCTCTCTGTGGAAGCTCGCAAGGCAGGTCCGCGGTACCCGAGCCGAATTCCCGGTGATTCATCATCGAGGCCGTGACATCCTTGATGATCAAGGAAAGGCTGAGGCATTCGCGGACTTCCTTGAGGGAGTCCATAGCAGCACGCCAGACACTGTGCCATTGCACGCGCATATCACGGAGCAGTCCAATCTGTTCGGTGACCGCGCCTATCCTATACCGCCCACGGTATTCGAACGGATTCGAATCTCTCCTGGAGAGATCCGCAAAGTCCTGAGCCGCCTGCCTAAGAACAAGGCTCCGGGAATTGATACAATTCCTTATCTCCTACTTAAAAACCTTCCATCAAAAACCGTTATACAGTTAATGCATATCACGAATGCTATAATCCGTTTGCAGCACTTCCCTAATCCCTGGAAGGAAGCGAGGATAGTGCTGTTCCATAAGAGCGGCAAAGACCCGCATCAAACGGCCTCATATCGACCAATATCGCTCATGAGCACATTGAGCAAAGTTGTCGAGAAACTCCTGTTGCCGAGGTTTAGCAGGGCTGCCGAGAGCTTGGGTGTTCTCCAAAGGGAGCAATTCGGCTTTCGCGGTAGGCATAGCACCAATATGCTTGCCGCGAAGATCGTGTCGGACATTTATGAAGGCTTTAATAATCGGCATTGCACGGCCCTGCTACTTCTCGACATCGAGAGGGCGTTCGACAGGGTGTGGCACGGTGGACTGCTGCATAAGCTCTTCATTGAGCATTGCTTCCCAATGCATCTTGCAGCACTGGCCGGGTCATACCTTGCCGAGCGGAAATTCTCGGTAAAAATTGGCACCTCGGTATCATCTACAAGACCGCTGATTGCCGGCGTACCTCAGGGAACAGTGTTATCCCCGCTATTATTCAGCTACTACATAGCTGACCTCCCAAAAATCCCCGAAACCTCGTTAGCCCTTTATGCAGACGACACCGCCCTCTACTCCACTACCCTCCACGCGCAGACGGCCGTCGATAACCTGAGCAGACACATGGAGCAAATACTTGCTTTTTACGAAAAATGGAAGATCCGCCTAAATCCCAACAAGTCGGAACTTATCATTTTTACGCGAAAACGAACTAATAATGAAGCCGCCCCTTTAAACCTGAACGGCACAAACATCGTACCTAAAGCACATGTCAAATATCTAGGGATAATCTTAGACTCTGGCCTAAGATTTCGCAGACATATCGATCACATTAAAAGCAAGAACTTTGTGCTTTCAAACAGTTTAAATATGCTAATAAGGCATAATTCATTTTTAAGTCCAACAAATAAATTAATCATTTATCGGTCCGTGACTCGACCGACGCTTCTGTACGGCGCCCCAGTATGGAGCGCGGTCGCCGAGACACACCTCAAGAAAATTCAAATAATTCAAAACAAACATTTAAGAGCTGCATTCTCGGCTAATTGGTATACCCGCACGAGAGATCTACACGACTGGGCCGGGATCGAATACGTGCGAGAGCATATCGACCGCCTAGCGTGTAGATTTTTCACCCGGGAAATTCATGGCTCTGAGGTAACTACTAATATCGCAAACTCTCGGTATGACCCAGAGCGCCGGCCGAGACATGGACCGATACATGGAAAAACAACGCTGTTCTATATGGAGCAAAGACCTCCATAAATTATTAAATCAAACATCTATCAATTAATATAATTAAATCATGTCCTATAACTATAATTATATAGGTCCCAGAGACAACTAATACGAAGTGAACGTCACATAAAACAGAATTCTTTGTGAATGCGATTGCACCCTAACTAAGCGCGGCGGAAGCCGACATCACACGAACCTATTATAGCAGGCACGCGACAGCCCAGTCGGCTGCGACCGGCGCCAGTCCAATTTAGGAACTCACATGACTACGTCGCTCCGCACTGCAGCATTGCCGTTGCATATTCAGTACGTAAATATGCACCCACACAAGCTACTATAAATACAGTTAGACACCTATCGCCGAACAGCGCCCGGTTTGGGTTCAATCCGCTAACTATAATCGCTGACAAACTTTGCACTCGGTACATATAGGATCATCACAATGAAGCTTAAGCCCGTCTGCGCTTCCCTCTTCCCTCATACGTTTTATAGCATCGTGGCGCCCTGCCTCTAACGATTCTATTACATTTCCCTCCCGCAACTGGCTAGTGTTTAAACCAGCCATTAAATGTAAATAGCACAAATGTATGCATGAAGAACGAATGTCAGTAACACATGAAGTATGAATGCTAATATAGAACAGTTCACTATAAAGTGCGAATGATTGTAAATAGTTATCTTAGTGGCAAATGTCACACTGCATCTATCACGCGGGCCTGGGCCCACAAATTATGTATATATATGTGTGAATGAAGTATGAAAGATTGAATGGTGTATGACAGACTGTATATATGTACATATTAGATGTTTGTAACTGTCCTTAGCTTAAAAACACCAAAGAAACGAGAAATGGAGTTTTTCGATTAGTTTTCTCCATGTCACCCACCTGCGAAAACATATTACTTATCAAAATCCATTACACCATAATACAGCCTATCGGCAGCCAATACTTGAACACACTTGAAAGGCGTGCCTATGTAAGTAAGTTCCAAATAGCATGGTCGTGAAACTGCTGTTACAAAATGTAACGTACAACATCCATCCCCATTAGGGTAATTGACATGTTGCGTGGCCCCATAGATTAGCCCCTGTGGGCAAACTAGGTGTCTAAACACAACATGTACATACTGTAATAGTTACATTAGACAGTAGAAGTAAGACATTATTAATTTGTAACGTTGAAAAATAAATGATATATATATATATATACTAATTTTCAGATTCAACCCATAGTAGTTGCTAATTGTGTCCTAAGTGACCCTAAGTTATTTGCAAAAATAGCCATGTTCCCGTGTTGTCTGTATATTATTTAAGCTCTCTCCGTTGACCACAACTCCGACGTCGCTGTTGTGCAATGTCCCTCTAGATATGTTATAAATTAATAATAAATAGAGCACGCAACCTTGCTGGACGCCTCATTTAGTTTTTATGAGCTCAGAACTTTCTCCATCTACTGATGATCGCCGACTAATTCCAATATAGATTTTGTAATGAATCGAAGACTCTTCATCTACCCCAGCACCTCTAAAAATCTCCATCGATATGTTACGGTGTGTTCTATCGAGATATCTATTATAATCGATGAAACAAACGTATTATCCCCGTTGTGAATTAGGCTCTCTCTTGTTTCAACGGCATAACTGAATCCAAATTGTGTCGTGGATATCAGCCCTTGGCAAAGCTTATATATTCTTCGATGGATTATTTTGAGGAATACCTTGATTAGATAGTTTATAAGGCTGATGGTTCTATATTCATATATACATCTTTTTGCCTGGCCTTTGTGGATCGTGATAAATTCTTGCCTTCTACATTACATTATATATTTATCTTGCATTCGAATTTGAGTAAAACTTCATGGGTTGATTTGAAAAGCCCGTTATTTTTTATAATGTTTATATACTGTGGGCCTAATTAAACTTAGACATAATGTGTAGTCTTATATTTTTTACTTATGATCAATGCCTAATCATAAGAATGGAGTTTTAACTGCCGGTAGTGAATCGCTTAATAAACCAGTCCCATTATGTCCCCCATACTAAGCAAAACCTTATTTGTCTATGCATGTAGGTTTTCCAAAGCTCCGTGTTCGGTCAATATTTCGACCACAAACAGTCGATCTTCACCATGGAGTTTGACGTAAACGCAGAAAATCAAGATGTTGTAGTCGATAACACTAGTTTGACTCCCCAACTACTGTTATTGTACTATCTCTTGCTCTATGAGGACTGCAGATTGAATAACGCGCAAGCGCTGGCATCTAGTGGCAGAAAAATAAAGCAATATACTCCTGAGTTTTTGTCTGAGCTGCCTATTAAGTATTTGTTGCACCATGCTCAGAAAGATCAGAGTTCATATTCAGGTGAGTACCGTTGTTCTTATTAATTTATTGTACTTACTTTAATATATAAATAAATAAATGTTATTTATAAAAAAAATACATATTTCAAGCTGTACTGAGAAGTTGTAGAAATAAAAGTTTTCTGTGCCATTCCGCTATACATTTCAGGATTGGAAACAAACTACCATTTATATTTCTACATATTATGTAAACTTGACACATACATATTCATGGCTAATGTTTGGTCATGCGCCTTTACACATCTTGTGTTATTTATGTGTTCGAGCAAAATGTAGCAGCAGGTAAAACTTAAGTTGATAGTCTCAAAAGAAATTCATTTGGTTATTTGTGCATATATTTCTGGCTGAACCATAGTGGCGTTTTTATGAGTTGGCGCTAAATAACTTACTCGCATAATTCTGTCATTTTTTCATTTCAAAATCTAAAGCGAATTGGCGTTGTGATTATCCTGCTTTCCTGAACATTTTCGTTTTAGTATCTTTATAGTTCTTTTTTCATAATATATTTGAATTAAAGTTATATTATTCCAATTTTGTATTATTATTTTCATGCATTTAAAGGTCTCTTTGGACCACTCTTAAAACTGCTAGCGACACATTTCCCTCATCTTACGTTAGTAGAAGACTGGTTGGATGATATGTCTATACGTACCGAGAAAAAGCCTGTTCAAATCGATGAATATATGGTAGTTACGGCGTTTACTGAAATTGTAACTAACCCATCAAGGTTTGTACCAGGTGTTATAATTAATAAATATAATAATAATAATGTTTATAAGGGTAGGGAAGGGGTTATGATTGTAGCAATTTGTTTAAAGCTCTTCGGAAATATTTAAAAATTAATTTAGTGCTTAGAGACAATATTTTCTCTACACTGATTATTTATAGGTGTGCAAAACTGCTTCAGACAATGTTGAAGGTTGAAGCTATAGATATTTGGCCATTTGCAGAAAGTTTCACTCAGTTCGCAAGGTAAGAAATAATCGTATTTGTTTTTTGAAAATAAGTTATAAGTTTTCACATTTTTTTCGGAACGTGGACCTCTATACTTTCCATGATTATTATTAAGTTGATTGTATATGTGTGACTTGTTTTAAACAAAATAATCCCACTTCTGAGATTATTAAAAACAAATAATTTTTCAGACAGGAGGTCGTATTTTTATATGTAGGTATATCTATATAATTTATTAACTAAGACCCTACACGTTTTTTCGCGATTTTGATTGGCTTTATTCTGCATAATGTATCAATATCAACCATGTTGGGGTTTGGAACCTTCGGCAGAATGCCATAAAACGGAGTTTTATCCACAATATCGAAACACTCGACACGCCTTTCGCTCGCACTTGACGCGCGTTTTGCTGACCATGTTAGCATCATCAGGAGATGATTAAAACCAAAAACTAACCCAAACTAATAACTTTAGTCATCTGCATACTGTATCAAAGAAACCTGGTCTGGTACCAAGTCATGCAATTCTTGAGTGTGGATGTTGAATAATAAGGGGCTTAAAGGGGAGCCCTGGTTTAGACCCTTACTGGAGATTCCAAGACCACTAATTTTGCGATCCTGACCCTCGATGAACATTTTTCTACTAACCATTATATCAAATATGTACAGAGATCCCTAAAGAGCACATCTTGTCGTACAATTTGTAAATATATACATTATCGTATGCGGCTGATATATCTAAAAAAAACTTCAACCGCAATCTATCTCTTAGAAAAAGCCACAAGAACTCTAGATGTAAGGTATGTAAGGCATTCTAAACTTCCTTTACCCAACCTAAACCCAAACTGTAATTTAGGAATTTTTTTCTCATTTTTCAATCTCCACTCAATACGATTTTTTATCATCATTTCCAGAATTTTAAGCAGACATGATAAGAGAGCTATAGGCATATAGTTCGACGCTTTGTTTTTATCCTTGTTAGGTTTTAACAAGGGGCATATGAGAGTATCTCTCCATTCCTCAGGAATATGACCTCCATCTAAGCAATCATTATAGATGCCCAGCAGGGCCTTCTTTGCCCTGTCTGGAAGGAATTTTTTCATAGAGTATGACACCAGATCTATACCTGTCGCGGAATCTTTCCGACTTCTAAGCACAGATTCCAACTCAATCAACCGAAACATCTCTACCGGTTCAAAATTAGGATCACCCTGATAAACAGTTAAATTTTCCACGTATTCACCAGCCATCTCCGGAGTTGGAAGTCTTGCCCTCAGATTAGTCACAGAAGCATTAGAAAACTTCCTAACTGTTTTCCAGACACTCCTTAGAGGAGTATTTCTGTTCAAAGAAGCACAAAATGTACAGAAGGATTGTCGTTTTTTATTATGCAGAAATCTCCTAGTCTCTGCAATAGTTTTCTTCATTTCCAAAAATGTTTTCAAAGTTGAGTCGTTTATATAGCTCCTAATTGCATTTTTCCTTTGAGATATTACCATATTACATTCCTCATCCCATCATGGTACCGAGGGTTTAAATATTTTTTTGTTTACATTACTTCTGGGAATAGCTCTATCTGCTGCCTGCTCAATGACACTAAGAAATTGTTGATATGACATCAACCCATCCGCTGGGATGGATAAGAGGACACAATCATGATACTGGTTCCAATCAGCTCTCCTAAAACATCTCCTGGTGATGGCCTCACCGAGACCTAACTCATCTGACACTAAATACTTAACAGATGTGGGGAAATGATCGCTGTTGCCGCAATCATCTAACACTTCCCAGGTTATTTTAGTACCCAGCATTTGGCTGGCCAATGTAAGATCTACAACTGATTTATTTTGGTTAGGGTTACATATTCTAGTGGGTGAACCATCATTTAACACAGATAGGGATAGGGAAGATAACGACTTCGGGAGTAGTTGCTGTCTCACTGTCGGTTGGCAACTGAGCATTACTCAATACATCCTGAGAGAACCTAACATTGTTTCCAAAGCAAGGTCTTGAATTTTGTACTATCGGTTGAGGACTAAATTGCCTAATTTCCGGTGAATCTTTTTCCATATTCATAAAAAATGGCCTCGTCGTTTTAGGACAAGCTAAGTTAGCATCGGAAAAAGAACTAGAAGTCATAGACATGTGTACTCTAATCTGTTTTTGCCTCACACATTCAGGACCCTCCTTGTCCGTGGAATTATGACTTGAACTATTGCAGTGGTAACATTTAGTAGAAAAGGTGCATTCACTTTCGTGAATACCAGCACAGTTATTACATTTTGCTTTCCCTCGACATTGAGCCTTAATATGACCGCAAACAAGACAATTAAAACATTGTTTAACCCTCATTATGTATAGATATACTATCATATCAAGACTATAGATTGATATAGTTTTGGGAGGCATTTCCCCTCAAGAGTGAAAAGACATGTTCCTGTTTTCACAAATTCCCTCTTTTCATTATCACCTGTCACTGACCTATTGAATCTTTTAACCTCAATAATGTCTACCACGCTGCTAGAAAACTTTCAAATTTCTTCTTCTGAAAAAGATTTGCAAACATCCCTCACAATACCCTTACAAGATACGGACTTTGAGCACTTCCGATTCTACCTCCATTACGGAGCCCTAGCCCCGTGAGGTTGGGTTATGTTCCAAACGAATAAATATATAAATAATAGATCAAATATGGTAATTTGATAATGAAACATAATAATAAAGGATGGATGGGTTACTACTCACAAAGGATATTGTTAGTACGCTTTATCCCTCGAAGAAAATTTTTCACGACACCACGTTGCTTCGGATGCTAGCGAAAAAAAAAAGGAAAAAATCTTGATGATACCAAACATTTCTACCACAAAAATTAGGAGCGATTTACAATTACCTCACCAAGCATGGAAATAGCCTTGTTTTCCCTATCCATAATTCGTCATTTTACGAAAGGTCGCCATTCTACACCAGCATTAGAGTACCATACCATCATATAAAGGAAAGTAATACAAAGGGTCAGTTTAGGAACAGGCTAATGACATTTAGTGGAGAAAGCTTTCCATACATTCAGAGAATTTTATCCTTGTCTGGCTGTCTATTGTTAGGACACATACTAGTAATTTTAATATAAAAAACCTACAAATAAAAGTATGTCCAGATCTACCTGCATTTGCATTGCCTTATTACGTTATACGCTATATGTAAAAGATAACTGCAGAATATCTATTCTTAAATATGTTTCACAGAAATGTGCTAGGCGAAAATATCCCTAGATTCCTTCAAGACTTATACAAAGACGTATGGCTCAGACTGAACACGGTGTTGCCACGTCGTCTTTGGGTCCTTACAGTAAAAAATTTAGTGGATGATTTCTCATTGATGACGAGGATTGATGTTTCTGAAGATCCATTACAGGTAAATTTAAATATTTTATTGTACTCAACATTCCTCTATATCTCAATTGTTTTAGATCATGCGTTGCGACGAACGAGTTTTTCGTTGCGCACCTATTTATGCCGTTGTCCTGAGAGTTTTGAGAGCAAGCCTAGCTTCTTCGCGGAGCCAATTAACTCAGCATTTGCAAGCTAACCCTCGATTAGATGCTCATGGACAGGTGTTAAGTGAGCCAGATCGAGAAGAAATGTGCAGGGCTGCTATAGCAGCTCAGGTAAGTCGCTTAGCTTATAATATATAAAATACTCTAAATCAGATCTTATAGAGATACTTGCTTTTTAAGTTCCTTTACAGTACGTACGGCACCATGCTACCTTAGCCGCCTCTGATTGGTGGGTTAACTTCACTTTATCTACGGTCGAGTAAGTTTAGTTGGTTCAGTCAAAGTTTACAGAATAAATATAAGTTGTCTCACAAGCGTGCTGCAGATAGCTGTATATTCTGTAAACTTTGTACTTTGTACCTTCAAATACCGTGAACAACTGTGTATTCGTATGTATCGGCGGTGGCTGGCTCCTCGAGCGGGACGAGGAGGAGGGGTCTAGCCGGTTTTGCGTGCTATGAGAGTGCGGGAGTGCGGAACTTTATTTAATAAACTTTGATTCAGTGGTCACATTCTGTGTTTGTAATACGGATGGCCTGCGTTCGGTTCCCGTCGGGGGCAAAGCATTTTTTTAAGGTTATGTTTGGTTCTTTTTGTAAACTTGCGTTAGTTTTGTTTGCTTGCGGAGCGAGCGAAGGGCCATACGTGAAAAGTTAACAATGGAGTGACGTTAACTCATCAATCAGAAGCGGCTAGGTGCCGTAGGACTGTAAAGTATCGTATTACGCGAGAGACTTACTCGCCCATGCCCTTTTCCTTCTTTCTGCTCAACTAAGAATGCAGTTTTACCATTTTGAAAATCAGTTTAACCAAAATCAAAAATATAATCCACAACTGCCAGATGCCCATTGTGCCTTCTGATTAAAGATTCGTGCGTTTTTTTGTACTTTTAAAATTGCTGCATATTCAATGTTGAATGGTGTTTTTGTAGACACTTCCAAATCATTTGAACTACTTTAAACGTCACGGTTGTCAAATGTCAAAATAATTTGTACATAACCTAACTTTGGTATTTGTTTTGATGTAAATAACTAAAATATTAATAGAAGTTTTAAATATTGATAGAAATAATATCAAAAGAGTTATCAAATACGTACTTTAAATTATTTAGAGTAAATAGTTTCTCTTGCTTCTGGTAAAATCTGTGGAAGTGCATTGTTAATGAAAAATGTATATTAAGTGAATGATGAGTTATAGAAGACACACAAGCGACTCTTTTAAACCTTATGCCGGGGAATCAGCTAAATCTAGTCGTAAAAGATCAAGAAGTAGGTCTAGGAGTCCTTATCGAGGTCGTCATAGATCACAGTCGCAGTTGACAAAATACAAAGCTAAGGAACGAAAAATAATAGATTATAAACATGAGTTGACAAGATTTTTACAAGAAAATGCTAATATTCAGCAAGTTAAAGAGTTCTGGACCTTCTATGATAAATATTTGAACATCCAGAAGTTAAAACTAAAGGATCCTATGCTAAATCGAAGTATGTTGTTAAACTTTGCCCTTGATGAAAATACGAATATTTTGTGGGATAAATTGCCGGTTCTAGATAGGTTTGGAGAAAAAGTTCATATTTCAAGAGAAGATTTCGAAGATTTTTTGCTAGTACTAAAAATATATCAAGACTTTCAACAGAAATCGAAATTTTCGAAACTCAAGAAGCTTAGAACCGCTCAAGTTGAATTGCCTATTGCACAATATAGAAAAGAGATTATCAGTAAATTAAAGGATAGTAGAGTAATGCTCATAGCAGGAAATACCGGTAAGTTTTTGCTGCTCCAAGTTATACTTAAGGTTTTTTTTTATTTTAAATAATACTTTCAGGGTGTGGCAAGTCAACTCAAGTGCCCCAATATGTTATGGAAGCTGGATACAAAAAAATTGTTTGTACTCAACCTAGAAGAATTGCATGCATTTCTCTAGCAAAGCGGGTTGCATATGAGACACTAACTGATTTTAAAAGCACAATCGGTTATCAAATAAGATTTGAAAAATCTAAAAGAAGTGATACTAATATTATTTTTATGACTGAAGGGCTTCTGTTAAGGCAGGCCTCGGAAGAAGAAACGTTAAACTCATATGATGTTATTATATTAGATGAGGTTCATGAAAGACATTTACATGGGGATTTTTTGATAGGTAAGTATACCTGTCATATAATGAGATGAATGATTAATATGGTCATGAATCATTAGACAGTAATAGAATTTACTTCAAAACATTTACATGAGGTTACAAATAAAACTATTTTATACTTCTGAGGTCTTATTAATATGAATGTTAAACAATAGCAGAGTTAAAACTGTCCCATGAGGAATGATCTTGTTTTCATCAAGAGTAAGAGGTTTTATTTTTCAACTTATCTCGTTATCTTTATCTCAACACTTTAGAACTGCAAAAATGCCCGAATCACTCAAAGACATGTTTGGTTTAACAAGATTTAAGGATTTTAGTCTTATCTAGGTAGTGAGAAATTCAAGGCCAAATTATTTTGTATTTATTTTTTTTTAAATCTAATTATTTGTTTTGGAACCAAAACCTTGCTTCATTGAATAATGGCTTTGTAGAAAACTTCTCGCTTTAAAAAGTGTTTAATACCAATTATGTATATTTTAGGTATAATGAAATGTGTGCTTTATAAGAGAAAGGACCTTAAGTTGATATTAATGTCTGCTACAATCAATATAGACCTTTTTACCAATTATTTTGCTGAAGAAAATATTGAGGTTATTCAGGTGATTGATAATGTTTACAAAATTCTGATGCGACATACATTTTTTTTGGAGAAATATTAAATTCCGTTTTTTCTTTCTCTCTGTTATCAAGGTCCCTGGAAGGCTTTATCCAATAGAGATAAATTACAGGCCAATTATAAAGGATCCTTTTGAAAGGAAGAGGGATAAATTTGACTGCTCTCCGTATTTGCAAATCTTGCATATGATAGATGAGAAGTATATGCCTCATCAGAAAGGAGATGTTTTAATATTTCTAAATGGATTTTCTGAAATTTCAAGTTTGGCAGATGCTGTAACAGAATATAGGTAATTAGAAGGGCAAATTAAGTAGATTCAAAAAGGTTACAATATATATCTTAACAAAAAGACGAAATAAAAAGGTTTTGCTAATTGTTTTAGCCAGGTCAAGAAAAATTGGATTGTTTTGCCATTGCACAGTAGTTTATCCCTAGAGGAACAAGATAAGGTTTTTGATTACCCACCAGATGGTGTGAGGAAATGTATTATATCGACTAATATAGCAGAAACATCTGTCACAATTGATGGAGTAAGGTACTTAGATATTTCACACCTTGTGAATTGATAACTTAGTCTTGATAATTAGATGAACAGTTGCATAGACTCAACAATTATGCTCGTATTTATAAATCATAGATTGTGTATTTATTTATCAGAGCATTCTGTAGAGGAGCAAAAAAATATATATATAAAAATGCTTGAGGGAAACTATCCAAATTACATTTCCAGACATAATTGTTAAAATTAATGGATTTTCTGTTTGATAACAGCAAGACTGGCAGAAAATATGAAAATGGTTGCAATTATTGAAAACATCCGTGATCATAATTTTGTTTGTATCATTATAGTTCTCATCTTAGAGACTAAGCTTATGCCCATCTGAACGGCGGCGAGTGCATTTTTACTGAGAGATACTAGATGTAATAATTGTATAATTATGTATTCTATTCTACAGAACTCAAACAAGAGCTCTGAGAATTGCGAGAACTTCTTTTGAAGCATCATCACTCAGATTCACACTCATCGTATTCAACCTTTCCAGTTTTATTTTAAATAATCTATGAGGAGCTTGATAGCCGTATTCAGCATAGTTGCTGTTTATGAGGAAAAACATTGGCTGTTAATTTTCACACTCGTGGTTCACGTGCGGCGACACTTATCATTCTCGTTGGGTCACACTTAAATGTATAGTTTTGAATATCAAGTTTTTGTAGCTCAAATTTCTCATTTTAATAATTAATCATTATTTTATTTATGCATTAAAGGTACTTTTAATTTGTAGTATTCTTGTGTGTGCCAGGTAAGAATGTTTAACATAGGGATCTCATAATCCGTAATAAATTCAATGTAGGTTAAATTAGGAAGCATTAAGCATTTTAGTGCCCAAGTGATAATACTGCTTTATTTTGTAGGTTTGTCATAGATTCTGGCAAATGTAACAGAATGATATACAATACCCAATTAGGCGTTAGTAAGTTAAGCGAAGCAAATATTTCTCAGGTGAGAATAAATGTTTGTTTTCATAATTTTTTGTATTTAAAATCTATGGTGCATGCTACAGCTCTGTCAATGCCTAAATTAAATTTTACTTCCTTTTAAATTTGCAGCTAAGTCTTCTAAGGCACATTCATTTAAATAAAATTAACTAATAAATAAGTAATATTAAAGGAGCATTTTTTTATCGACATAGATTTGAAATAATTTAGGTCAAGAAAATCCTGATAAAGTAGATTAATCTAAAATCAGCAAAGTTGCAACAAAAACCTAATGTGTGTATCATACATTGAAAACTGTATTGTATGGAATACATTTTCCAGGATAGTGCTAAGCAACGAAGTGGCCGAGCGGGGCGCACAGGCCCTGGTGTATGCTATCGACTCTATTCTGAGGAAGATTTCAAAAGTTTTGAGGCTTTTACGCCTGCAGAAATCCATTTGGTGCCTTTGGATTCTTTAATTCTGCATATGATATCACTTGGATTAAGTGATATCGAAAATTTTCCATTTCTGGAAAAACCTAGCCACAAGGCCATAGAAGAGAGCTTGGAAAACCTAAAATTTACAGGTAAAATATATACCCACTTGTTCCAATTAACCCAACTATTCCGAACTAGGAAATTTGAAAAGTTATTTTTTGTAGTAAAAAAATTTGCTTTTGGATGTTCTTCAATATCTTTGAAAAGACAATTTTTCGTATATGCTTAAGTGAACTTATACATGATATCATACTTTCCCTAGTACAGTAGCAAATAGAGTTACACTAATAAGTATGACACCTTGGCACCTTGGAGAATAGAAGACTTATTGGGGACCTATCATTTATTTTTAAAATTTTGAATGGGTGTATTGGTTGCCCAGAATTACTGGGTGTATTTAATCTGAGTGTACCCGATCGTAGGGGTAGAAACACAGAAGTGTTTCACGTGCCCTTTCATCATACTAATTATGGCTTTAATGAACCAATCACAAGGTTGCTTAGGGCTGCTAATCTTTATTCTAATGAATTGGACCTATTTATTTGTCCATCAATCAAAAAGTTTAAAACCTCTTTAAATAAACTGCTGACGCTGTGATTAGGTTATTCTAATTTATTTTTAGTTTTAATGGCACATTGAGTGAGACTGAATATCTGTAAAACTATATAACTGAATATTTATGAGCTTATTTTTAAATATTACATAAAATGTTGGATACGTTGAAAGATAAATAAATAAATAAATAAATAAATAAATTAAATGGGTACTTAAAATATTAGATGATAAAAGTTACATATTACAATCATTCGACATATCTAGGGTAATGGTATGACCCAAATTTCAACCGTATTGTAGGAGGAGTAGACAATTTTTATTGGTAAATGATTTTTACAAGATAACATTTGATGCCAATTTACCCTCTTTATAAGTTTGGGAATTTTGTGTAAATGTTATGAAAAGTAAAGCTCGGAATGATTAGAGATTCATCTCAGTGCCCATGCACTTAGCATAGATATACGACTTTATACCGTCAAATATTTACATGCTATGAAGCCCCAGAATAGAACCAACAAGTCGTATCTGACTGGATAATATTAAGTATTATTTAGCTCAACGGTGCTCTTCATATACTCGAAAAATCAAAATTTTAAAAAAATATATGTATTTTGTGTCTTAGGTGCACTTAATCTCTCAGACGACTGCCTAGCTCTCACTCCACTAGGAGATTATCTAAGTCAGCTTCCAGTCGATCTTTCCATCGGCAAAATGCTTATAATGTCCACTATTTTCGGCAATGTCAACTCGGTCCTGGCACTAGCGTCGCTTCTGAGTGTTCAAAGTCCATTAACTCAGAACTCGTATCGAGACTCTGATGCACAAAATTTGAGAAAACCATTGGACTCCAATCACGGCGATCCTATTAGTTTGCTGAGTTATTATAAAGAATGGTAAGTCTAGTATTTAATATGTGTTTATTATAAATTAAAATACAACATAAAGTTGTCTAATAAGGAAGTCGCATAGTCTTCTCTCGTTTTAGAAGATATATTAAATAGTTCTGATTGATACTAGTATAATACTCCGGCATTCTTTGTAGTATAATTTCAAGGCCTTAATTGCTTCACTTGTTTTTTTGGTATTTGGAAAGACGATGGCCTTTCATGCGAAATACGTGATTATGGCAATTATACATTTTCTAATGACAGGCTGACAGGTGTTTTGATTAGTTACAGTGACTAAAAGCCAAATTTGAACGCAAAGATATCATGAATCCGAATTTGTTAATTACTAATATCTTTGTAAATTATAACATAGTGTTTTTACATTGGCATCAGGTATGTGGTCTGGTTTCATTTGTGTCTACCTATTTTAATTCGTATTTTTATACCAGCTGTACCAAACGTTGTGGCCCAATTTATTTGGTCCTTAATTCTCTGTCTACAAGCATTGTGTAACCTGAGCTAATATGAAATGACTCGTTTTTATCTTCTTATTATTTTTATAAAGCCTAATTATAAGTTTATTTGGGTTCCAAGAAACGAAAATATCGACGAGATTCCTTAAGGATAAAAGCAAAGGTAAAATTTTATAAAATGTTTCAACTTTAACATTAAACTGAGTACAGAGAGAAAAAAACTAAGTTTTCTCTCTGCTGAGTATCTGAAGGATCTTTGTTTTTAGGTTGACGATAAAACAGTTGTCAGGACCTGTACAGGGAAGTTCGAAAAGTGAATCACAAAATTCGCGAACTTGGAGCAAAAAGAGATGTTTGGAAGAGCAGAGATTTTATGAAGTTACTAAACTACTTGGACAATTTCGAGATATTTTGACTGAAGTGAATTTGCTGCAGAAAATCGAAGAAGGTATTTCTCCCTATTATTTTTGTATGATAATTATACGCAGCTATACATTGTTTCTCAGAATTATCAAGCAGTGAAAGAGCTATTAGACATGGCGAATTGAAGCATCTGAAACATTTAAAATACGAATTGAAGAACGAATCAAAAAGCAATCAAAGGAAACAACTGAAATATGAAATGTTCAATTTTGGGGAAGATACTGAGAAAATAGATTCAAAAACCGACTTGAGAGACGTCGAATTTAGAATTTCAAATGACTTCAAGGTAGGTATTACACATTTTTGATTATTTTACAATTTTATATAAGAGATTAGAGGTGTTCGTGGAATACACATAAACGATCCAATAAATACCACCTTAGTCATTTAGGTAAAATGTCGCTGACTTTCATTTAGCTCATTCCCCCGATTTTGGTGATAAACGCTTAATATCGCCCTTATGATACTCCGGAATTTTCTCTTCAACGATATGTCTTTTTGATTATGTTAATTCATCCATTTTGTTTCCTAGATAACTCGTGATATTTAAGATAGATTAATTAAGTCTGCGGCTATTGGAACGCGTGGTATTGCTCTCTTCACGTTGCTTTAACTGTTATTCTGACATTATGCCTATAATTCTGCATTTGGTGAATAGCTGCATAGAAAGTACTGCATTGAAAAACTCATTTCTGCTACCTGTTCCCAAAATATCCAATCCCACAGTAAATCTAAGATTATTTAACGAGTTTTAGAAACACAAAGACGTGATTATATTGTCCTACGCAATATTTTACCATTGCAGGCCATTCGACAAATTAAATCAAGATTTGCTGCTCGCTATCTATCTAAAAAATTTACAGTATTTATGATTTAGTAAATATGCCCGACGTTTAGTAAGAAGGGTTGCTGCTACATATTTCTATGCAAATGACGCTCGGATCTACTTGACGTTTAGGCCAGAAAATATTCAACAATGCAACGCTAGGCTTTCACATGTTCTTAGTCTGCTAATAAAGACATGAGAGGCTCAGTGTTTGAGTTTGAATCCCCAGAAGTATTACTATTTGGACAACCTCAAGCACCAAGTTCATAATTATTGACCAATAAACTGTAAATTGTTCCACCAGCGCTAGAAATCTTGTGCTATAGAGTGAATATGAGATTTTCGAAACATATTAATGTCTGTATTGAGCGTTAATCTTACAAAACTTTTATGTGGTGGACTGGTATTGTCACAATTGGCATATTGTAACGTATTGTATGGTTCATGAATTCTTGAACGGGATTCCAAGCGTATCCAGCTAATGCAAAGCTCATGTGTTCACTTAATTGATGGTGTAAAGAAGTATGACAGGGGTGTGTGCAAAACTGAAAGACATTGGATGGCTAAATATGAAGGAAAGGTGATTTTTTCATAGCTTGGTACTGTATCATAAAGTTATTCTTAGAAAATCGCTCTTGTTATCTTTACAAAAAAACTAAGTTCAGGTATGATACACATAACTTAGTCTTACGCCCCCCTAAATATGTTCAGCTTTTACCTAAAACAGCAGTTTTGAAAGGTAATTTGCTACCAGGTGTGTGCTCTATATAATCAAATTCCAGGAAACTTGAAAATGTCTAATCGGATTTAAAAAGGAATTAGGCAATACAATTTTCAAATTTAGCTTTGAAATAATCACATTGTACTATATAATCTGTTGATACTCTTATTAATTGAATACGTTGTCAGTTATTCTTTCTTTTTTAGGTTAAGATAGGAGGCTAGGCTTCTACTTCGCCTTTTGTAACCATAATTTAGTTACAATAAAGTCATTATTATTATATGAGGGTCTTGCTACTGCGATTTGCTTTATCCACTTTCCACCATTCATAATGACTAAGAGGCACTGAAACTTTTCCCAAAGTTTATAAATAGTCCAAAATGTCTTAAAAGTTAACTAATCTGTATGTGTAAATGTCTTAAATAATAATCTAACCTGTCATACTTTTCACCTTCTGTATTTTTTTTTTTTTTAATAAATATGATGCTAGTACAAAACCCACAAACCTCAACATTTTAGTTGTAATACCATTGCCTATTGGCAATGGTATGACAGTAGTCGATAATTTACCATTAAAGGTTTAACGACTAATTCATTTTTTTTTTCGTAGAAATTCCGCTGACCTGCATAATATTATGCTAATCGAATAATTTTATGCTACGTTTTTCAAAACTACTATTTTATTTTAGAGACTTCAACAATTACTTAACGAAGCTAGTGCAGACAGTTTTAAGGACCTTATGTTGCTAAAACTCATCCTTACCAGCGGCTTTTACCCTCAAATCGCTGTGGAAGACGAGCATAACTCTTCCAAAACCGTTTCGGAAAGGCTTTACCACACCAAGAATAAAAATTACGTGTTTTTAAGACCTATGAGCTATTTCGCTATGAATCCAGAAACTTTGGAGTTGTCCAATGATGATATTGAAATACCACCCACAGGCATGTATTTTTGCGATAATGAATTGCTACTAAGTATGTAAATTTTAAAAGTTTTTTTCTGGTTGTGGTTATTCTGGCTGTTCATGATGAACATACATCATATATTATTAACTGACGCGCTAGGGGAAATTTTGGAAGACAAGGAAGGAAGGTGAACATATTTTTTTAAAACAGCTGGTTATAAATACAAAACCATGAGCGGGAGAAACATTTTATGTGAGCAAGTTGTTGCGTTCAAATTCTAGTTTTTTGAGAACATTGTTATAATATAGAAATTTCAATGAATACGAGGTGTTTCAGAATTGAGTGCTTATCCTTAAGGATCTCAATCTTTGAATGATTTAAAGAAAAATTTCATAAAGTCGTTTTTTTTTTTCAAAATTTTCGAGACTACTTTTGATGTTTTTGAAGTGAACCTTCTTTAGGCGCGCTGTACCTAGAGAGTAGGCTTGTCAACGCGTTACAAAAACATTGCAAAATGTGTGATATGGCGAGGGGAACGCTATAAAATATGTGTATATGGCGAGGCAGTCGAACATATCGTCCACAATTCAACCAAGCATGTTATAACGTCGTCCCTTCCACGTCAACTAATTGATATTTTCGTAAGTCAGTTTTCAAAAACTAAAATTTTTTCTGAACTGTAATATGTTCGGTTAGTCAGAAGTTGAAAGACTGAAAAACTGAGATAGGGAAATATTATTGGTTATAATCCAAGGTAACTTGGTTACTTAAGTGTTTCGAAAACTGTTGCATTTAGATACAGGATATACTAAAACATAATAATATTTGAATTTTCTATGGAATTAATCCCTTTTTACCCATCAAGAATGTTCCTGGCGATATTAAAAATATGCTATTTCAGGAACACTGAAATTGCAAGAATGTTGTACATAAAGTAAAATATCACTTCTGAGACTACGGCATAATTTTTAATATTGATATATGTTTTTTATTGCAGGATACTTCAGTAAACGTCCGATCTCTAAGAAACATCAAGTTTTAGTTTACCAGTCTATTTTAGAAACGAAGAAAGTCTACTTGGTAAACACAATGCGCATGCCTTGTATTCAGACACTGTTTCTGTTTGGAAAAACCATTGCAACCAACAATACCTTAACAAAATTTATTATTGATGATTTTTTGACTCTTGACGTGCCATATCTTGGCCAAGGGAAGAGTCTGCTGCTGCGAGCTGTAGAGCTTAGAAAAAAATTGAGTAAAAAGCTGGATTATAAGTTGAACAATCCAATGAACAAGCAAAATGACGAAGATAAGGAAGAAATATTCTATTTTGTAGAAAACTTAATAGGATATATGAATTTGGAAGTTGCTTATAATGTTAAAAGATTGTTACCAGCCGATCTGAAAGACCTGTACACATACTCCAGCGAAAGTTTTGAACTCATTAATGACAAAACCAAGAACCCGTTTGACAGAGACTATACTATGTGTCGTAATGATTCAAAAGGTGGCTTTAGTGTGTCTGAAAACGTTATTTTTGATAGTTTGACTGACGAAGAATGGACGTATAATATGGAGGTGCAAATATTGGAAACAGAGCTTGTGTGTAAGCATTGTAAAGAGACTTATTCAGGTAAAACCCTATTCGTTTTTATGCAGCACGAACAGTTTTGTGATAGTAAATGTAAGGAGGTGAAAAAAGAGGTCGCAGATACCAAAAATACCGTAGTAAAGTTCAATTCTAAACAATGGCATTGCCACAAGTGTTCTACAGATTTGATCTTAACGCCGACTGAAATTTTGAAGCATAAAAAGTATTGTAATGGCGAAAATTCTAGTAGTTAATAAAACTTTTGTTTATAATATATTGTGCGTTTGATATAGTTTTTTACCTTTGGTCGAAGGGAAGGACACGCGTTGTCTGAGGGATTTTCAACTTTTTGAAGGTGTCCGTAATTTTGGCGGGTCTGTCAAATCTTAAGGTCTGATTTAGTTAACGTATGATTTTGTTTCACTTTAAGAAAGTTAAATGTATAATGTGAATTATTTAGGAAAGTGCAGCAGTTCAAATGCTCTTGGAAACTCTTTTAGAAAAAGAGGATGATAAGACGTTACCGGGTCGTCATTGGGCCTTACAAGAAGTAAGATCCTTGGTTTGCAGCTACCTTCATCAAGTTTTTATTGCGGATACCATGCTGTGTAAACTTGTACATTTTCAGGTATGTAGCAGAGTGATATTTATAGTAGTTTGTAGTCAATCAGATTAGTGTCAATTGCAAAAATAATCGAACATATTTAAATATTAATTGCCTTAAACACAGTGTACCTGATGCCCAGGACGCCAAATAGGTAGGAAATGAAACTGAATCTAAGACCTTGCTTTTGGGAGGGACGATAAGTGTTCTGTTAAGATGTTCTCAAACAACACAGGTATTGTGCTCAATATACTATTGGAACTGTAGAGTTGTATATGGGATATATCATCAGATTTAAAAATTAGTCACAAAGCTGGTTACCAGTAATTAGAAATGTTTTCCATTTGGGAAGATATCAATTAAAAACAATCTGGAAATGGGTATGAGATTGCTAGATTTTTTAGGAGCATTGAGTGCAAACCATCCAATCAAAGTCCCAATCAGTTACCAGGTGACCCCAGGAAATAAGTACTACATTTGAGTTAAATGTACCATCTAACCCTGGAAACTTTTAAAAACCTGCTCATACTATAGTTAGTCCATACAACAAAAGCATGCCTATATAGCTAGAAATCAGAAATTCATCACATTTGAGTTAAATTGTTGATTGACTAATAGACGGGTATTAGTGAATCAACGGTTAAATGTTCGACCTAGCTGTGAAAGCTAAAAAAACATGGCTATATAACTGTCTTTCATTTTCAGTTTAATAATTTGATTTATGACCATAGCCGACTAAAGCTGAACTCTACTCCGTTTTGTAATTATGTAAGAATAATATAAGAAAACGTATTATCCTTCATACATACCACTTACTATGACATATATTCATCAAATCTCAAAACAGCAAATTTTCTAACAGTAAAACTATTAAATATTAAAGCTATATTTTCCTTTCATTCGAATTATCGATATTAATTCACTGCAAATTTCAATATTTATTGTTCATAGACCATATATTTCTTAATCCCTTAGGGTTATCCGAGTGAACTACTTGAAGTTATCATCAAAGGAGTTCCTTCAATGCACATTTGCCTGGACTTTCTACAGGAGCTAATGCAGCAGCCCAGCCTGAATAAGCAGATATTCGCCATACAATTGCTTTCACATTTGTGCGTTCAGTACGCTCTGCCTAAAAGTTTGAATTTATGCGTGACCGCTTTGAACTTGTTGTATGCCTTATTGGGAGGTACGTATTTCCTATTAGAATACTAGTAATGGCCGTTAATAAACTGTCATGATAAAATACACAAAAGTTAAACATCTAGCGCCCACTTCTCCGTTACCTGTAAGGTACCCGATGGAACGGACAAGTGCGCAACAACGGACTTAAGCAGGGCTGCTATGATGTCTGACACTGAGGCCGGGCCTCGACATACACCCTTTAGTGACTGGACACTGCTATGTCCCGTTAGAATATAGAGATACATACGAGATTATTTTAATTTCAACAACTGCCATTAAAAACAAATTATATAGTATTTTCTTTCGATGGGTTACTGCGCACATAACCAGATTCATCTAGTTGTAGAAAAAATACAATGTCTCTATCTTGCTAGTAGAACAAATATAACATTTCAACCATTGACCTACCTAGTAGATACGATCAAATGGACGTATTTATTGTTAAGAACAAGAAAATATCAGGTGCTAGTTAAGGGTTTATTGGTATGTCTACATCAAGTTGGGTTCAGTGTTACACATTAAGAACTTAAATATGTTATTCTGTTTCTACGGCAGTTTTTAATTTAAAAAATGGCAAAGAACTTTCAAACTCGTGGTCCGAGAATAGTATATCAAAGGGACGATATTCCTTTTGTTTTTCCGGAAAAATAATCGGAGATCTGGCATAGAACCAATTATACAAATAAAGTAAATCGTAAATTTGCTCACCATGTGTTTTAGAACAAGTTTTTTTTTTTTAACAAAATGGTATACATTTTTTGAATAATTTTAACTAGAACTGCGTCTACTCACACCAGTACTTGATTTGCAGGAATTTCAAGCTCTCAGCGCGTGAAGCTGTTCAAACCAGTGCTGCCAGCGT
Source organism: Pissodes strobi (assembly GCA_016904865.1). Lineage (NCBI taxonomy): Eukaryota > Metazoa > Arthropoda > Insecta > Coleoptera > Curculionidae > Pissodes > Pissodes strobi. Next base: position 35,185 of record MU186975.1, read on the forward strand.
TAGTGCGCATCAGTGAAGCATTCCCGCCGTTGACAGGCGATATTGTCAATCTGCTGATGCAACTGGCGAAAATCTGCGAAAGTCAAGCTTCGTTGGCCAGCCATTTCGATAGTCAAAGGGGTAAAGGACTTGAAATTTCGGCGCACGAAAGCGCGGAACTCTGTGATTTGACGAAGAAGATATTTGCCGAAATTTTGGATAAAAGTGTATTGAGTGGTACCGTGTATAGACAAGAATAAGATTAAGCGTCCAATGAGTTTTCTTAACTTTGATTTTAATTATGATGCATCTAAGCATCTTGATTGTTTTTGTTTTGTTTAACTTGGCTATAGGAGTAACTGATGATGAAAGATGTTGAATATTGTACATAGACATGAGGGTTAAGTATCAAACCAGTTTTTAAATTGCATTTTAGTAAAAACTAATTTATATATACGGCTTAGTTGTTTCCTTCATACAAAAATCATGAAACTGTGCGATTTGACCAAAATTAGGTACAACGTCTGTCTGTTGAGTAGTGTTCGATATCCAATGCTCAAACACTCCTTGATTAATCTAGCAAACAAAGGTGCGTTGAAGAGTGCCGTGTATAGAAAAGAGTAGCGCTGTTTCTCTAGCTGATTTTTGATATTGATTTTAATTTAAAAAATCAGTGGCGTATCCAGCCGTTTAGAAATGGGAAAGCTGTGTGGAAAAATTTGGGGTTACCACGACTAATTTTTACTAGTTGAAGATCTTGTTATCATTTTTGATATTAAGGTTACTTTTTGTGATGATTATAACTTAGTTACATCTAAGTTGTTGAGAATGCAGTATTTTTAGATTTGCTCACAATTCGTTTTGGTTGCTATCTTGTAAAGGCTCATGTTGAATATCAGGACTGATCGCTTTTTTAGAACTTTCATATTGATATTAATGAAAATGTTCACCGTACGTTTTCAAGATTTAGTCATTTCAAATTTGGAGATACCCAGATGATAAAGTTTTCTTTGTGCCTTAACCACAGCCTTAACTAAAAGAAGAATGGTTATAAAGTGACGTTTGCTTTATAAAGTATTAAATGACGGCTTTTGGTTGGCCCATTCAAAGTAACAGCTTTAAGAAAAGCATAATCAATATATTTGTACATTAATATATTGCACATGAAATTTAGTGGAAAGTTTTCAATTGTGTCGGTTATTAACAAATGGAAAACTGTAATTATTGATTACTTAAAGTTAGCGAATGAAAGAAAATTAATATTTTCGTCAGGTAATTTTTCAAATATATTTTTGAAGTACATATTAGGGAGTACAAGAATGCAGATAAGAAAACCTTTGATAAAGCTTTTTTGCTTGTATTCTGTATCAGATGTTTTAGAAATTTTTGTTCAAATATTTTCCACTACCCGCCGGCCACAAGCTTATTTGCAATTTAAATCCTAACAGAAGTTCATGGGCCCAACCAGTAATACAGGTAATCCTAAACTACTACCAGGTTTAGAATATTTAGAAGGTATATGTTTAAACTTTATGGAGGATATTTTGCGAAAGGGTAAACGAGACCCCCACCTGTGCAAAGCAAAGATACACAAGGTGCTAGCAAAAGGAAACTACAAACCGAGCAGAGTCGAACTTCTGAAATGACAAGACAACGAATACACAAAAACATGCGAGGAAAGTCTGAAGCTTCTCATTAAAGCCCACTTTCCAGCATTAATTCAGATGACGGAAACCACAGTGCTCGAAGAACCTCCTAAACGAAGGCCAACGAAGCAAGATTGGAGGCTAGCTGCGGACATCATAATGCCGTCTAAGGTCAGAAAGGCAGGAAGCCAATTTCAACGGTACAAATCGCCGGGGAGATGAGATATACCCAGTACTTTACAGAGCGGATAGGATAGTTTGGACCCATCTCTCTGTAAGATCTTCACAGGCTGTATAGCTTGGGGATTCATACCTACAAAATGGCAACAGGTGAAGGTTATATACCTGCCGAAGGTAGGCAGGATACCGGACCAGACTATAAAGTCAATTCAGATCCATCAGCCTATCGACGTTTATGCTGAAAAGTCTTGAAAGGTTAATCGATAGGTACGAGGATGAAGAAATAGCACTAGCCACTCTTCTCGATATAGAAGGCGCCTTCAACCACGCGTCACCAGATTCGATCGAAAGAACCCTTGAAGGAAGACAAGTCCCAGGAACTACCCGTCAATGGATCGAGGTATACCTTAAAAATAGGACTATCGTATCCACCTATGGCGAGGCAACACTTAAAACAGCAGTCGGGAGAGGATGTTCGCAAGGAGGAGTTTTATCCCCACTACTGTGCGCCATTCTAGTGGATGGTCTAATCCAAAAACTTCGGGCGGAAGGCTTCCACTGCCTGGGCTACGCAGATGACTTGACGATTGTGGTGCGAGGAAAGTTCACGGGCACCATATCGGAAAGAAGCCAAAGAACCCTTAACATCGTAGACTCCTGGTGCAGAGAAGACCAAATGTCAGTTAATCCACATAAAACAACAGTGGTGGCATTCACCAAAAGGAGCGATTTAATAGGACTAAAGCAAATGAGGCTAGCTGAAGAAGTTATACTCTTCTCCAAAGAGGCCAAATACCTGAGAGTCATCTTTGACCAAAAACTTACATGGAACACGCACATCCAAAAAGTGACTCTAAAAGCCACAATGGCTCTAGGTATATGTAGAATGTGTGGGAAAAACTGGGGATTGAACCCGTAAATTACTCTATGGTTATACACAAGGGTGGTTAGACCAGTAGAGTATATAGTTGAAAAATAGGTAGTTGTTTTGCTATTCCACTGGCCCCATCATCAAAACGGGTCTGCGGGCGACAAGCACCTCCCACTATAGCTCGCGGCCGGTGAGGCGCGCGGCGCCTCGCCGGCCGCGAGCTGCAGTGGGAGGTGCTTGTCGCCCGCAGACGCTATCCCCACTTCTTTAGTTTCATTCATGTTTTGTTTTATTTGGAGGGTTAGGGGGGTAGACATTGTTGGGGCCAGGGCGGCAGCACAATTATGAATGAAACGCGGAGTCTATCTTTATTATATAGTCTAAGGTTAGACCCATGATAATATATGGAGCAATCGCCTGGTGGACGAAAACCAGATAGGTAGAGGCGATGAGAAGGCTAAATGGGGGACAGAGACTATAGCTTGCCTCTGTGTTACTGGAGCCATGAGCACAACGCCAACAGCAGCCATGGAGGTATTATTAAATCTACCCCCACTCCATGTTCTCATACAAGGCGAAGGCAAATCGGTCTGTTACAGACTAACACAAGGCCAAACACCACTAATAAGAGAACACGGCACCGAAAACAAGAAACTATACTGCGAGATTAAGGAGGATAAAATCCTAGGCATGCCCTCGGACCGCTTCACTCCGCAGTATAGCTTTGAAAAGACATTTTTAACACAAATACCCACCCATAAGGGCAAACATAGTCTGATATACAGACGGCTCGAAAACCGACCAAGGAATAGGAGCCGGAATCTACAAACCAAGGACAGAGACCAAACTCTCGATACCTATGGGCACACTCGCCACAGGCGGAAATTACAGCTATCATCCTCTGTATAGAGGAAATGATCAGGAGGAAGGTGAGCAACAAGACAGTCGTTATCTACTCCGATAGCCAAGCAGCAATCAAAGCAGTATCTGCCAATATAGTAACATCAAAGTTAGTATTGGACTGTATAAATCTGTTGAACGAAATGGGAAGGCTTAATAGAAAAGTGACCTTGGCGTGGGTGCCAGGACACGAAGGCCATGGAGGCAACGAGATGGCAGACGAATTAGCCTGAGAAGGCTCGTCCCAGCCACTAACGGGACCAGAACCATTTTGCGGAGTCGCAAGGCCCATAGCCAAGACATCCATTCAAAAAGGGATAGAAGAAGCGTCCCAGAGGTGGTGGTTTAATCTACCGGGACATAGACATTCCAAAGATTTCATCAGTAAACCTTCGGCAAAATTAACAGCAGACTTGTTAAGTTATAACCGGAAGTCGATAAGAATCATAGTGGGACTACTAACAGGACACTGCCAACTAAAGAGACATATGAGTCTGATAGGCCAGGCGGATGAAACCCTGTTTAGATTCTGTCAGGAAGGGGAGGAGTCAAAACACATCTGCCACTGTGAAGGACTCGAGGTTGCGTTTCAAAACTTGCGGGGACAACCAGTCCAGAAGCGTTAAGCTACACCGTGGAGCCACTTCCGAAACTTTGGAGTCTGATCAAGAAGACACGGTTGGACACAATACTCTAAGTACATGGAGGGTTTCAATATATCTTACAGGTCGCAGTGACATAAAGGCGATGACGCCTCCTCCACACATATATCTATCTACCTAAACTTGGGTTTAAAATTTAAACCTAGGTCTAACGTTAGTGAATTCGAAGGCAAATGTTTAAATCCTTTGCTCATTGTATACAAAAATAACCGTTTTTCATTCAGCAACTGTTATCAAGAATAAACTTTTATGAGGGAATTAATAATAAAAAAAAATTGCCACTTCTCAACCAAATCTAAACACACATATGTTGGTGGTAAATGGTATCTCAAGGTAAAAAATATATTTTTTAGGTATTTTAGGTTTGTTTGTCAATAAATTGTACTATAGCCAAATTTATATCGTCACTTAGATTGAAGAGATCGTATTCTTATTCATTATAGATTGAAGTGGTGTAAAAGATATTTATACAGAACATATCACCATTTGTAGCACTAAAATATTTCCCATTCAAACACAATTTTCCTGCATTCCAAAGAGCTAAACTGCTCAATGTTCAGGAAACCGTTGAATTTGAGTATGTAGATGTAAAATATAGGAGTCCATGTTGATATGGCCAACATTTTTGAACCACTCAGTACTCGTAACAAATATCGAAATATATGGTAGCCAAATGAAAGTAAAGAACACAGTAAATGATTAATGTTGCCGTAACACTACTTTATTTCTAAATAATAAATAGTTTATTTTCTACCACCTACAGTGCTTAAAAATAATATACAATATTTAGGGCTAAAATAATAAATAATAACATTACATTAAAAACCAACAATATAGAGAAAAAACAAAACATAAAATTTAAGTACATAGAATTTTAAAAAATATATTTTTGCATTACAACAAATCTTGCAACTAAAAATTGTACAAATCGAATTATGTAACTAACTTTTGACGTGTTACAATCAAAAAATACAGAGGACATATACAACATCAAATAAACTAAAATTGAATCAAAATCAGCATTTTTCAAATACTTTGTGATACTACAAATTATTTATTTCTGAACTCTCGATGAAAGTTTACTTTACATTCTTCCATTTTTAGGAATATGAATATTATTATATGACGTTAAGTTCATAAGGCCATTTATTTTGCAATAGTCCTGTAATGAGATCCATTACGGCACTACACATTGTAACAGCTGGTATTGTACCTTTTTCCGTTCGTAGGAAAAACACCAACGTCTTGTCTTTTGTCATTGATAAGCAAGTAAAATATCATAAAACGTGTTGATTGATTGTAATATGACTTTACTACACTTATTTATATTGAGAATAACAGTATTAGCACATCATACCCATTTTATTGCACAATTGAAAAACTAATGGTGAGATTGTACATAAATGACAACTAAGAGGTATAACATTGTAAAACAACATAAATGGTCTGCTAGACAGCATCTCAGTTGCTTCAAAAGAACTATTGAGAATGGGATGTAAAATGTAAACACAACGCGTAGCGAAGATTTCGACAAATATTTTTCCTTTAATTTACAAATTTAATTGGTAGCAATAAAAGCTTTAAAATACATATGATGTTTTATATGTTGGTCCCGCAAAAGCATGCTTTTGATATTTAAAAACTTAAACATTTGGAAACTGTGCCATAAACACAACAATACACTTTTTACTCACATCATTACGACACTCATGTCTTAACAGCTGTCATTAAATACTAATCATTTCATAATTTACTGTTAATCCATCATTATATTTCTTAGCGAGAATTGTGTTTTTAGTAGTTGAGAAATTTGCCATAATCACAATAGTTTAAGGGAAAGATGAATTTGAAATTTGTCTGTTACAAAAATATCATTGAAACTTTTTTACTTATACCTTTATAGCAGTCATTTATTTTTTAAATTCACCATATTTGCTTGAATAAATGTCTTACTTTTGACTTTTGAAGAGGTCAACTAAAATAGCTTGTTCTTGCCTCTTAATAGTTTTCATCTCTAAAATTTTATAAAATTCCGTCAGTTGACATTCGGGCAAAAGCTTTTTACACTGCTCTATGAAGTTTTTCTGGGGTTCAATCGGAGTCATTACCACTTTCAGGATCATTTCTGCTTTAGTCATACCTAGAAATAGACATACTGAACCTGTAACTTATTTTGGTTGATTAGTTTATAAAGCCAAATTAGAGTATTATGCGCTTTCCCGCTCTCAACGCGTTTTTAATGCATCAAAACCATAAATTTATGATAAACATACACAGACAGAGAACTAACCATTAAAGTGGATATTCCCGGCAAACCGAAAGTGATTAACTTTCCATTTTAATCAATTTTGAGTGAGTAACCCACAATTAACTTCTTCATATTTTAACTGGAGATGATAAACCGTCGAAAAGTGACTGGCCATCCAAAAGTGAAGTCCGGGGAATGATTTTGTGGTCGGTGTTTAAATTATTTTACTCACCTTTAGTTACAACTTTGGAATATGCCGCAGGGGCAGGCCTATTTATTTGAGAAGCTATCGAAGGCAGATTTAAGAGGACCGTTTTCAGCATATGAGTATCCAGCAGAAGTTGTTCTGCACCTAAGGATAGAAAATAATTAAAAGTATACATTTTTAAAACAAAGACATAATACTATACTTTAAAGTATAGCCTTGACATTCATATGTTCAACACTTATTAATAGTAGCCTATTGAAGTGGCTAGTCTCAATTCCAAAGCAATGCCTTTTAATTGAAATAAACATGACTTTTACACTTATTGTAAATTATGTATCCTCACCACTTCATAAAAACCCAAATCAAGTACATATAGGCGGATTGTTCGAGTAGCTATTTAGTTCGTAATTGATTAATACATTTTAATACATAATCATGTGAGCTTTGAGCAAACTTGGTTGTAACATTAATGTGTGCGTCTAGGACTAGCTATTTTGATTGCATGTCCAGTTCAATTATGAAAATACCCACTCTTTATCTCTCATTATTCCTGCGTGTGTGAGTATCTTGTATCTAGATTTTGAGATTTTTAAAAGCTAAGCTTGAATCAAAATATTTTTGAAAAGAATATCTCAACTATCGCAGAAATAATTTATTTTTCTTTGAAATATCAGAGATATCTCCTCTTTAGGTTCATTGCTTACCTTCGGTATTTATAGGCTTGCACTTATAAATATTCTGTATATATTTTGGAATAAAACTGTTCGCAAACTTGATGCAAAACTGAGTAAAGTATTTTCGAGAATGCGCCAAGTTATCTCTTATGAGCGGAACAGTCGTTTTTAAGTGAGTTGTAATAGAAGTAATATATGGACTTTGGTCTCCTACTGCATCAATATTTTGCCATGGGATCTAAAAAATATATATATTTTTCAATAAGGGCCAAGCAATTCTAGATAATAATTGCATAATTGCATAGAATAGAATTTTTGAACCTGACAAAAAATTAAGTATCAAATTTTACCTTTGACATTGCAGTCAGCGAAGGTTCACAAGCATTTTCCAAATCTTGGACTAGGAGCTGTATGCAGTTCGATATTACCCTAAAAATAACGACAGTTTAAAGCTATATTTTTGAACCTAAGCTTTAAACTCACTTATGAAATTGATCTTGTTCTTTGGACATATCGATCTGCTCCGTTATGTGTAGCTCTATCTTTTCCCTAAGTTTGTCTTGAAGCTGCTGAGTTGTTTCTAAGCAATATTCTGCAGTTGTCAGGATACAACATATTTTTGTTTGTTCTTCTTTTGTAAACCTGAATTAATGATAATAAGTTCGAATTTGTTATGACAGATATAATATAATAACTCAAATACCGTTATTTGTAGGTTACAAAACAGTTCAAAAAAGGTAAAATTCTAAAAACAACAGCCTACGCGGACTGAGAACTTCTAACAACAATAAAAAAATACCTCGTAAGTTCGCCTTCTTTCAACAAAGAAGAGAAATTCTGTATCAGTCCAGATGTAGACATCTTTTGCAAATCCTTCGTGAAATTTTGAACGGAGCTGCCAAGTGACTGTCCCTCTATTTTCGGCAGATTATTTTGTAGCAGTTTTTCGGCATACTCATGCAGGTACTTTTGGAATGTTTTGGTTAAGCTAAGCATTGATTGTCCTCTAAAAATTTAAATTTGGTGGTGCATACATTATGAACTCTAAAAGTGGACAAGGTCTTTGTCGATGTGAATATATTGGCTATTTGCAGCAATGTCCTAGTTACACCAATTATATTAAGAGTTAAACGCAGAATCCAATCAATAGGTTTGTTCCAGCATGAAATTTCGGACGAATTGAAGTCATCCGGAGTTTGCGCATAGCGATAAAAGCGACGCTTATATCGCTATGCGCAAACTTCGGATGGCTTCAAACCATCCAAAATGTCATGCTAAACAATTATTAAACAAGTCTGCCATATACCCATGATTTAGGGAAGTCTATATATTTCGGTAAATTTTCAAAAACAAATGACTTGAGCTGAGCATTGATTGTCCTTTAAAAATTATTATTTTTTATTTTATCGTTGCAATCTTCTCATTCCTTGTTTTTATGAGACACATACATTATGAGCTAAAAGCAAACATAGTATTTGTCAGTGAATTTATTGACTATGTGAAAAATAGTCTCTAATTACACCCATTAAGGTCTGATTCTCAGAGAAATGTTCTTATTCCATTGATTACAGTACTATATTCAAAATTGAAGGGTGCAAAAACTTGATATCAGAAATGAATGATACAGGGCATGATTTATTTCCCAATTTCCTGGTTATGCTCTTTCTTGAGAAATAATTTTCTAGAATATTTTTAGCCTGTAAGAATAATCGGTCGTGATTTTCTCTTTAGAGCGATGTGTCACTTTTAAGAAATAATAGTGATGCATAAGGTAGTCACTCAAGAAGAGAAATTAAATATTCTTTTGAGGATTTCGGTCTTATATGTCTTGGTTTCTTACGTACTTCCTAACTAAATATATGCCTGAAGCAAAAATAGACAAGAAATTATTGATTACTGTTGGCAACTTTAGTATACATAATGTATCTCTCCTTAAGGAATCAGTAATAATTAATAGGTAGATAACTATTCTAAACAAGTAATTATCCTTCATGATTTGACATTCATGATCTTCATGACTCGGTTAACGGGAGGCTGATACATGATAATAGGATACATCCAATTAATATACCTATCAAGTTGGGTGCATTGGATCATGCTCTTCTTGTAAAAGACAAAAAGATCAGGACATGATGGCAAAATGGCAGCTTGGGTTTCTGTGTTCTCTGTAGGTCTATGCTGTTTTTCGTCTTGTACAAATCTGTCGATCAGGTCGGCCAAGTTTCGATCTACACTTTCTATGTAGATTTCCAAATGAGGTATAAAACATCTGCCTGAAAATATTGAAAGAGGAAAACAACTAAGCAAGCGATCATTGAATTTTCTAAATGCGTGATTTCTCGTCAATATTTCCTAATATATTGCTTATATTTAACACCATTCAAGCTGAACTATATTTATGACTACACATTTATTTTTCTATTTTCAGTTTTGGTTTGTACCCCAGGTTCCATATTAGTTTTATTAGTGTTTGTAGATAATTATATTTCTGATAGATATGCGTGCCATTAAATGCCAAGTTAGCGCGATATACGAGTGTATCATCGTCAAACGATATTCTAATATGATTATTTAAATTGCGCTTTCGTCTCAGACTCAAACTTCGGGGTGCTCACATGTAGGTTTAATTTCTCGAAAGATTCCCAATTCCAAGTAACCGCCGCTCTTGGTATTCTAGCACAGTGCAACGGACGCATCGGTCGTTACTCGTTAGTATATGGAATTGAATTGGACCGTTGCAATATAGAATAAGCGAGAATTGACTAGTTTTCTAATACAGAAGGTTGAACAGTAGCATCAAGCACCTGTAAGATCGTGATAGGAAAAAATCGACCAACGAAAACATCAGTTTTGTACTTGTTACATTTAATTTAAACATTTGAATTAGTTCTTTTTTTAATTTAGCATTATAGTCTCTCCTATGTACTGCATATGAAAATAAATGCAATACCTATCAAAAAGATGTTCGTTTCTATGAGGTTAAAAATAATAATAAAACACTTATTATACTCAAAAATGATATGCGGATGCAGCGACAGTTCCAGAAGGTTAAGTTAATTCTACGGTGCATTTTACCGATACTCTACACATAGCAATATAAATTTTTAGATAGTTTTCTAAATTATACACCTCAATGCTTACCTATAAGTCCATTAAATGGTGACCCAATCAAATCCACCTCTTCATTACTTGTTTCCTCTTTTAAACTCCCAGTCCTCTGGACTGTCATATGGCTAGGCTTATCACTCATTGACTTTTTCCCGATGCTTTCTTCCAAATTTTCTCTTAAGGTTACTCCGGTGAACCTTTTAAAAAGCAAATTTTCAAAAGCTGATGTTTTTTGGATTGCATACAAGAGTAGTTTCACGTCGATTTCGTTTTTTCGCTTGCTCATGATTTTCGACAATTCCTCACGGGTATTATGGCAAAACTGAACTGCTATTCGTTCGGAAACTTCCCAACTTTGGGGAAACATACTACCTAAGAAAATTAAGACAATATTTTATATCAGAACCATATTGATATTACCATTAATGGATATATCCACAAGTCTATAAAATATGACTTACCCAACCTATCTTCAAATTCTAGTAAATGCCTCTTAATCCAGGCATATCTTTTGTCGATTTTATCTAGCCAAGCGGTGTCCTCAGTTTCTTGGAAGAGATGATTGTATTCTTGGAGTTGTAAATTCACAAACCACTTTAAGAGATCCCTTTTAACCTGTGGATCCAAAATAGATACGACAAGACAAGCTTGTTGGAGCTGTTTATTAGGAAGATGGCTCTTGTTTATGCCTTGAAAGGCTTCCTAAAAGGAATACCATAAACCCATTAGTAAAGTTGAAATAAAAACTCACACTCACATGGACAATGAGTTGACGTTCATTTATACCGAGTGTCCAAACTAAAATGAATAGCCTAATATTAAATTTTTCATGAGTTTTAAATAGATCGCGGATGTACAGTGACTGATTTAGGTATGTTTCTACTCATGTTTAACATATTCTTATTTAGGAAAACTAATACTGAAATTTAATAAACAATGACAAACTGGATATTTTTAACATATGTTCTAATACACATTAATATAAAAAACCTCTTATCAAGTTCATCATACAAAAAATAAATTAATAAACTGCCGACATTTTAAGATTTTAAAATAATTAAAAAAAAAAACACAGAAACACATACGAACAGATACTTAAACATTCATTAGAATCATATTTAAAAAAGGTAGGAATAAAATTGGTAACAAAAAATTTGCAAAATAAAACTTAAATCATATTTAACTTCAAAACAATTAACCAACATAAAATTGAACTAGTTTTCTTTAGTGTTTCAAATATAATAATATTGCTGGTTTTCCCCGTTTTAATTTTAGCCTTCTAGGAAGTGACAGCCTTACTCCCAAAATATAAAAAATCTCCCTGCTTATTGCTGACAAGGGACCCTGGGAAAGAGTATTTTACTATGGCTTCTGAGTTATTTATTCGAGTATGTGAAGAAATTTATTTTATTGATCTTTGGAGTAAGTGTTTTATGATTGAATATGCAAAAAATATCTAGATGTCAACTATTAATAACTTTTTAGGTTAATTTTATTTCTTACATTGGAATAAATTGAATGGATTCAAACAATCGATGATTCCCTCCATTTCTTCCCATAATACGCTTTAATTGGACCTGTCAAAATGCCATAATATGTAACATAAATGTGGAAGTGTTTTTTTTATTATGTGGGATAGTGATGACATTTGACTGTTCATAGGAATATTGTAGTGAAGCATATATACCATCAAAAACTTGAACACATAGATCTCTATCTTACATTTTGCAAGAGCGACAAAATTGTGAATATGAAGTATTATGAAATAGGTAATACAAAAATGCACAAACCTATCTTGAAAAACATAAAATATAAAGCAGTAACAAGGAAATAGGAATAAAACACTTCCTTCCCAACATGATATTTTTTTGGGAGATTGCAATAAGTACAATATAATCAATAAATATACCTTAAAATCATGTGTGATCTGCTCTGCTAACTCCACATGAATACTCTTGACTTGATCACTGAGGCTCTTTACCTGAGGAATATCTGAATAGTTTTCAAAATGAGTCATCACTTCACTTATAGCTTGAAGTGGCAGAGCTATTTCCCCATAAAGTCGTTTTTGCGTTAGAGACTTGAGGGTGTCTACTCCGCCTACTAGCATGTGAAGATGATTTAAGGTTGTAATAGCCTATAAAATAGAAAAAGAATAATACAAAACATTCATAAATTAAGACCATTAATATTTAAACATAATTATAGTTTTCCATATAGGCGCAGAAAGACAACCCGGCAGCAATAATTCTGAACATAAATTTTGGATATTTTACTTGAGACTGAATTTTTGCAGGTAGTCAATTCCATATAATCAGTGTTCCTGTTAATAATAGAAACAAACTCTAGCATTATAAGAGAAATCAGAAACTTGACTTCAATCGAAACCAATGACTTCCCCCCCAACGTCGTTGATCGATACCCCAACCAATTAAGTACAACAGACAAAATATTTCCATAACATTGTATGGAAAATCAGACAGGTATATTTGTCCAATCTGTATCCCATAAATGTAAGTCTATCCTCAGACTTCTTTCTAGAATAGTATCATTGACTCTATTTAAAATAACAATGACTATCTAGAAGCAGTTGGTTTTTGGCTGAATTACAAAAACTAATAATTAAAATTCACTCCAATATCCATTTCATCATCACCATCACTCAGCCTGTCCCGTCCACTGCGGAAATAGGCCTTCCTTAATTATTTTCACCTGTCATGATATTGAGCTGTCTGCATTCAGTTTCTGGCTATCCATCCACAGATATAGTCCATTCAAGGCTATTGCGCTGTTACGTCAGAATTTCTGACGTCAAAAGAAAAGATCCGTACGTCTTAGATAGACTCGTTATCTCAAATCACCCAAGTTGCTAGAATAGAGCACCTATCAATGACTACTTCTAGGTAGTCAATGGCAATAGACAACAGACAGTTAAATGAGTAATAAAACAATAAGTTAAATGGATTCTACAATACCAGTTCAACAAATGAAATAACTGGTTAAAAGGATACATTAAGTAGATACTAAGAATTACATACAACACAAATATTGTTTATATATATATATCCAAGTCTAAAAATAAATTAAATTGAATTTAAATAAATGCAATCAAATTAACTGTGATCTAAGCTCTAAGGATGGCCTACTCTTTTTGTGTTTGACTGAGACGTGGGCATGCAAAGAATCCATTGGTACTTTTTATTTGGAGGACTTTGTACTGGCAAGCAACTACTGTAGGAAGAATTCCAGAGGGGGTGGTGTAGCAGTTTGGATGAGAACAGGTATAGAGTTTAACAGGCTGAACCTGGGCAAATTTTGTGAGGAAAAGACTTTTGAAGTATGTGGACTAACCTGCACATTGGACGACACAATGTATGTAATTTTATCCTGCTATAGGTCGCCCTCAGCTGACATGCAATGTTTTCTGGGTCATTTACATCAAAGATTACTTTATGTTTTTAAACCAAATAGAAAAATAGTTTTAAGTGGTGACTTAAATTGTGACTGTCATTCTGATGGTAGGGATTTTAACGATTTAGCAAATGTATGTCATGAGTTTGGTCTTTTTAATGTAGTGTCTAACCCCACAAGAGTCACATCTCATAGTGCCACAACTTTGGACCTCATATTTGTTAATTTTTTACACGGGAATATTCTGGTAACCGATAATTTGGTTAGTGATCACAGGACGGTTTTTGCTGATCTAAAGATCTACGTACATATTGAATGCACATCGTCCTATGCTAGAGGCTTTAATGACGATTCAATGGGCGATTTTAAATCGGCACTTGGCTGTGAAGAATGGTCACTTTTGTATGGGATGACAGATATAGATACTGCCTTTTCCTATTTTTTTGATGTTTTTGGATTCTATTTTGATTTATGCTTTCCGCTAATAAAGCGATACAAAAGGTGTAACAACAGAAAATGGGTTAATGATTCTATTAAACAATCAAGTAGTAGCCTAAAATTTTTGTTTCGGATATCAAAGGGCAACGAACAGCCTAAGGATTCATATTTAACTGCAAAAAGGAAGCATCAAAGGCTGGTTAGGGATGTTAGGAGTCAGATTTACCAGGATAAAATAGCTAATTCCGACGAACCTGTCCCATGTGCGTGGAACATTATAAACAATATATCTGGGAAAATGAGGAATCATATGAACTTGTCAATAAGAGTGGGTGACATGGGTAGTATTACTGAATGTCCTAATACTGTGGCTAACTCCTTTAATACATATTTTAAAAACGCTGCGATAAACATAGTTGAAAAAATTCCTAAAAATAATGATTTTACTGAAGCAGAAGATCCTGTAACAGAGAATGTTTTTCTATTGTTTCCTTTTCTCGAAGAAGAGTTTCACAAGTTAATGATGAAACTTAAAAATAAAAAATCAGCCGAGGCCGATGGGGTTCCAAATTTCTTGATTCGACAGGTTCTGTCGGAGATTGTGTGCCCCATGACTTTTCTAATTAATCTGTCTTTCTGCACGGGAAAGTTTCCTAGTGTCCTGAAGGTTGGTAAGATTGTACCTCTGCATAAAAGGGATGATGTGCATTCAGTGCTAAATTATAGACCTGTAACTGTGTGCTCTTCCTTTTCGAAGCTGTTTGAATATTGCTTTCTGGGTCGATTATTGATGTTTATTAAAGATAATAAGTTGATTAACAAGAGACAGCATGGTTTCCAAGCAAATAAATCGACAAACTCAGCTATTCACACCTTTTATGATGAAATAGTACAACTGGTCGACGCAGGGGAGGGCCCTGTTGGGGTTTTTTGTGACCTCAGCAGGGCCTTTGACTGTGTTGATCATACTAAACTTTTAGAAAGACTAGTTTGTTATGGATTGAAGAATCAGGCATTGGAATGGGTGCGATCTTTCTTAGCAGACAGAAGGCAGTATGTAGCTATTCACCATTTGCATTCTGATGGTAGTAGGGCAGAAGTTAATTCTAGGTCTGAAGAATGCTTAATGGGGGTTCCTCAGGGTACTGTTTTAGGCCCGGTGCTGTTTTTATTATATGTAAATAAATTGCCACATGTTGCACCTGGGGTATCGATAACTTCGTTTGCGGATGATACCACCATTGTGGCTTCAGGTTCATCCGACGAACTGTTGAAATGTATAGTTGGTTTGCAGGTAGTTGTTTATATTTTAATTTGGATAAAACACTATGTGTTAGATTTCACAGAAGACAAAGGAACTGCAATGAACTAAAATTTGAACTAAATAATGTGAATATTGACAATGTTGAACATGTAAAGTTTCTCAGGATATATTTGGATTCCTGTCTGGACTGGAAGAAACACTGTGATTATGTGATATCAAAACTAAACTCAGCTTATTATGTACTGTTGAACTAGAGAAATGTACTAACACAAAAACATTTAATTATGATGTATCATGCACAGGTTGATTCTATACATAGATATGGTGTGTCCTTTTGGGGAAAATCAACAAAATCAAAGGATGTGTTCATTAAGCAAAAAAGAATAATCAGATGTATAGAGGGTGTCAATCGAAGAACATCATGTAGAGATCTTTTTAAAAAGTTTAATACTTGCCGGTCTATACATATTTGAAATATGTCTGCATATTTTTAAGAATAGGAATAACTATAAAAGGCATGGCCAGTTACATTCATTTAGCACCCGAATTGCTCAAGATTCCTATATAACACCCTATAAAACCCAGATAATGTATAGGTCCCCAAATGTAATTGGTCTGGCTTTTCAACCATCTTCCGCCGGGCATTGGAAATTGCCAGAGTGTAAATAGGTTTAAGGGTCAGTTAAAAGAATTTTTGATGTCAAAATGTCTTTATTCCATTGAAGAGTATATGACGCTGGAACAGTAGATGTGCTTCTTGTGGGTTGCTTATCCTGTGTTTTATTCAGTTTTAAGGCCTTAGTTATAGATTTTTGGTTTTAGGTTTCTTTTTTCTTTGTATTGGCTATTCCTATACAATTTTATACTGTCAAAAGGAACATGTAATAATAAATAAATAAATATTCAACAATAATTTTATTGAGCTTTCAAGTACCTATATGGTTACTTAATCATCTGTAGTTACAAAAAAAAATTGTAATACCAATGTCATTGACAAAACAGATCAAGCCTTGTATTTTCCTAATAAAAAAAAATGTAAACTATTATTAGTATCCAAATGCTAGAGGAAGGTACCTAGGTACTTATTTGATGAAAATGTCAAATAACTCTAAATAATAAATACCTACATAGAAATAACAATTTAATATATAAAATATTAGCAAACTGATATAATATCTAAATAAACTTACTAACGTTAAATTTCTTTTGGCGCAGTCCAACTGTTTGATATCTCTTGTTATTTCTCTTACCATCTCCTCAGACTTTTCAGCTCTCCCTTTAATATCTTTAATATGTACAAAGAGTTGCTTTATTATTTTCTGTGACTCATCTAATGCTTCCCTTCAAAAATACAAGGTTGAAAGGTATTACAAATTACAACAATGTAAGAATGAAACCATTGTAAATAAAGTGGTTTTGTTTAATTTTTATGATCAGCACAGCACCTATCTGATATTTTGTGCTAATGTTTATATCACTGATAAATACTGTAATTTTTTATTCAAATATTAGAATATTTTGAATATATTACCTTCCGTCTTTACTTGCTTCAATTTGACTTCTAATAACAGTAGATATTTCATTGTCTATGGTATAAATTTGGTTTTCCATCTTTATAACAACTTCATCAATATTTGATAAAGATTGTTCAGTAGGAAAAAGGGAATTTATGTAATCTATACTATTAAAGTCTGGCTCATCTAAAGAGTCTCGACTTGGAAGAACCTGTAACATACAAAATAATAAGCCTACTTATCACTTGTATTTAAATAATTTTGTAGTACTTGTCAGTGAAAGTAGCTTCCAAAAGAGTGCACCCGAAAATTATGGCAGTTGACTAAATCAATATCAAATGAGCGAGTTTCGTTTGTTCTGAGTTTGAGCTAACTGAAAAGTAACTTAATCAACTAGTGCTTTCATCTCAGTGCTGGCTTCATTTAGAGGTAGCTTCACCGTCATTTACTTTAGAATGATGAATTAACTTGCTTTTAATAAATCATGTAATAAGTATAGGTCAAAAGTGGAACTTACTTCGTCTATAGCTTTTTGTACTTCCGGGGGAAAATTAATAAAGAACTCTGAACTGTCATCATCTAATAAATCATCCTCTGTGGGGCTAGTTTCCATTTTAGAGATATTTAACAGAAAACTTAACTTTTAAACAATAATCGACAAACAAACAAAAACATAGATAAATAAGCTAGTTGTCAATTTTTGACAACAGTTCTGCCTGCTCCTGCTCCTGACCTGAATCCGGTTGCCCGTTCACCGAATGTTGCGAGGTAGAGGTCTTACATATACGTAAAAAAAAATATATGAGGTCTTATAATATCATAGAAATGGAGTCCTATTTCTATGTATAATATATTTGGAGCCGGTGTTGCCAGAACTGAAAAGGTACTGACAAGAGTTGAAGAGTCACAAAGAGAGACTCGCGTATACTTACAGCAAATTTAAACCTGCGCATTAGGCGGCAGCCCGGTGTTGTTCTATTATTTAACTTCAGGCGTGGCCGTCCGCTCGCTCCGGGGGCGGACCCAAACAAAACTAACCCAAGGCAATACCAATACCCACAATTAACAAAAAGACCAGAAAAAGAACTGAAAAATATATTACTACGTACTGATGCTTTTTGTTTGACAGTAAATGAGCGGCAGGACCGTTTGCCGAACCATGACGTCAAACTAAACCTACCCGACTAACTCTTGATTTATAGTGGTTCGGTAGTTTGATTTGATTTAAACAACAATATTTTGAAACTAGAAAATGTAAATAGTAGATATTTACTATTTTGTTTGAAAAAAGTTATTATTATCACTAATAATCAATTGTATAAACATTAAAGTTATGTTTAATTTCATGTGGGCGGAGGAGGGGCAGTGAGCTACAAATTTCTTCGAATGAGCAGCCCTGCAGACAGTGCTAGATCTAGTAGGGTAACTAATCAGCCTTCAGTTTACCGATGTCTTTGCGGAATGCGGTGTATTGAATTGCCTTGGTGTGCTCTGGTGGTTGAGTGGTTACCTGGTTAGGGAACTCTGATACGGCAGCCCGGGGTTCAATTCCTGTTGGTTTTTAAATTTTATTTTTAAGATTATATTTGTAAAAAGTCCTAAAACGGAGTTTTATCCACAATACCGCAACAGAATTATTACAGAAGTGTTTTGTTCCTATTTCCTCATCGACGCGCGTGCCGCTAACCATGGTAGCATCATCAGGAGATGATTAAAACTCCTCTTTACATTGTCAAAGGCGTCTGTAGACCCGATGTAATTTTCTTTACCGACTCTAGCGCCATCTAGTGTAGGTGGCGTTGCACTTTTTACGAAATATTTTGCATTATTTAACTAAAAACCAGGATATATTCAACAAAAGCCGTATTATAGTGGATATACAGCAGCTTGCATGTCTTTCCGCGAATACATTCACAAAGAATCCCCCTTCTTTGTGAATACATTCCACGCAAGGCCACCAATGTAGTATAGGTGGCCTTTGGTAACGAAAATTTAGTCGGGTCGCTAAACTTTTGTCCTAACTCGCTTTTATACTAAATTTTTGCTTAATGGAATCCCACTCGTCACCAATACAATAGACTATACGGAATAGGCCTCCTATCTCTGTTTAAACTATTCTTACATTTAATAATTTTCATACTTTCATATGCGTCTAATAATCTCCTATCAGCTCTATAAATTTGAAAATTTTAATTGTTATTATATGATTATTATCAAAAGCATGCATGGCATGCGCTAGTGGGATTCCAGGATTGGTTTCCTTGGTTCCGCTTGAGTACGCAAACATTTAGTATAAAAGCGAGTTAGGTAGATTTTTAAATTTAGTTTTAATCATCTCCTGATGAGCATTTAAATATCATTTACACAAATAGTGCACTATGTAAAAATCGACCTCTCCCCTGGGTCGATCTATCTCGTATTACGAGATGTCTGCGTTATGCAATCGATTTCTATCAAGAGCTCTTGTGGTGTAGAGGTTTAGATCGTTGGGTATCACCTGGAAAACGCGGGTTCGAACCCCCGTTGCTTTTTTTAATTTTTTTTTCAAGATTATGTTTCTAAACAGCTTTTTTTCTTGATTTTGGGTATGTCTTGGGTTAGATTGGGTTAGCACCTGGTTAGTTTCCTTTCCATGCGGATCGTCCAATGGGAAAGGCCGATTTTTATATAGTGAACTATTTGTGTAAAGGATCTTATAATGCTCCTGATGCTAACATGGTTAGCGAAACGCGCGTCAAGTGCAATAATTCTGTTTTAGTATTGTGACTATTGTGGTTAAAACTCCGTTTTTGTGCATGTTGCCGAAGGTTCCAAACCCCAACATAGTCTGTAAAAAGTATTTTTTTTCTGCATTTTGGTCATGCCACGGGTTAGTTTTGGTTAATTCCTGTTCATTGAACCCCCGTAGCGAGCGGGGGGTCATGCGTGAATTGAAATAAAACGCTCGGGTGATTTGGTGCTGCGCTAGGTCTAGCTCCAAGTGCCCAGCAGATTTTACGTCACTACCCAAACCACAAAGTTTACACTGACGTCATGAATTTAACCAGCCAAACCACCATGGTAAGCTCGAGAAAATACTCTTTTTGGACACTTTGACATTTGACAGTTAAGCCTTTTCGCGCAGGAGCGGAGCGAGTTCCCAGTTTTCATTTTCCATAATTCCGTATTCAGTGATAACAAAAGTAATAAAGGTTCTGACGAAAAAAACGTAGAAAGCCGAACAAACTGCGATAAGCGTATGATATACTTGCAGAGAATTATTAAGAGCGGACAAAAACTCCCCCATTGACATAGAGTAGGTTGTTTTCAATTACTTTAATGTTGGAGCCCTAAGTTGAGATCAAATTGTTCATGATGTTTGGAAAACCTGCCTTCGGATCGCCAGCTCCCAGTACATCATTTGGTAAGCTTGCATAGTTTTCTCCTATAATATATTTTACAATTATTAACGAATAGCTATATTATATTTATTTGAGTTAATCCCATAAAGCTTGCATCTATTAAAATACTATTGGATCAAGCAATATCCTAAGCACACAGGAATGGCTATTACCTTCTAAATTCAGTTCCTATCTTTCGCAACATGATTGTCTACATATAATCTAATTTAAATGGCATAGAAACATCCAAGCGTCTACACTAAAGTAATGAATATGGAATAAGGGTAGAGTTATCAAAATTCTTTATTGTTAATCCTTAAGTCTTAGTTTTTTGTCCGTAATTGGTAATTCAATACTCAAACCTTAAGCTGGGTTTATAGATTTAAGTACATAACATAAGCATAGCATAAATATAGCATAGCATAAGCACATTACAATAAGTGGTGATCTATAAATGGGCTTGTGTTATGTTGTGCCTTAGCTGTAAAGCGAAAATAATCAACTGTTTGTTTGTTTTCATAACCTTACAACTTTCATAATTTTATTTAAATTTTTCAAGGAAGTATATTATAGTCTTATTTATATTAATTTATAAATCGTTACCATTCTTAAAAATAGAAAGCATACAAAAAGCCAAAACACCAAATTTAGGTGAATGTCACATATGTCATTCTCTAATCTGTTCGTTGTTGAGTATCAAATGGTAAATACAATTATAATTCAGTGTTTTCATTGGTCAAACATAAGGACATAGCGTAAAAGGTTTAAGTCTGGTAGGTGAACATGTCAAGCTTATGTTGTGCTTATGTTATGTCGGTTTATAAATTGCCTGAATTAAATTTGACTGTTTAACTTTTTATGCTTAAGCTATTCTTATTTATCTCAATTTATAAATCCAATTTTATTCTTCAACATTTTTAAATTGAGTTATACAATTCTCTAATAATAATAATTTTTAGTTCTTAACTTGTTATTAAATGTTTTCAAATGTCTGTTCTAAAGTTCATCCTTTAAGGGGTTATGGAACAAATACTTAATGAATTTTATTTTTTGCTTCTACATTGCTATTAATTATATGAAGAGAAAGACAAAATATATTGGCTTTTTTCATACAATTCATCTTATGATGAAGAGTTTTGCAAATACAGTAGAACCCAAGTGCTTTCGGATAATCGAAATTTCGGATAAAACGGAAATAAATATTTACACTCATAATACTTTTATTGAAAAAAGTAAATGCGTATGTTAAGTGAGTATATACCTATAAAGTTACGTAAAATATAAACATGTGGATACAAACATACATATTTACGAGTATTTAGTAAAAAAGGAAGAAATTTTTAACTGTACACGTTTTGCATTGTTCCTATTTTTGGCAGCAATATCCCTCCAACGTTTGATAAGTAGCACATCAGCTGCTGTCGCATTTTCTTGTTGTTCGACGTATGTCAAAGCCTTTTGTAGAGCTTCTAATCCATCAGAATGCGATATTTTGGCAGATATTTCTATCTCATTGTCACTAGCATCAGTTAAAACTGTCTCATCGCCATTGTTACAAACAGTTTTTATTAGCTCTATATCAGTTAATTCTTCCACCAATTCATCACCATTAATCCACTCACAAACATCTGCTTGGGTAAGATTTTCACACCCTGCTATTTTTACGACAAGCTCATCTAAATTTTCGTTGTTATTCTCATAGTCTGCGCAAGGTTCCATTTCTTGCTTAATTATTTTCGACCAAGATTTTTGTAAAGTAGAATTTTTTACTTGGCTCCATGCTTCTGCTATCCAGTATGCCACATTCTTGAGGTTAATCTCTTTTAAGCAATCAACGAGGTTACAACCATTATCAACTTGATCTAAAATTTGCTCTAATAACAAACGTCTGTAATTGCGTTTTAAATTTTCTAAAACTCCTTGATCCATTGGCTGCATCAGTGACGTTACATTAGGAGGCAAAAACATCACTCGTATTTCTCCACTTTTAAGTTGCTCCTCACTTGGGTGGCTCGGAACATTGTCTAATAGCAAAATACATTTTCTCGGATATCCGCGTTCATTCAAATATCGTTCTGTGTTGGGAACAAAATGATTGTAAAACCAGTCCTTAAATAGACCGGCATCCATCCAGGCACTTTTTTGATTTTTATACCACACTGGAAGAGCGTTGGGACGGACGTGTTTAAATGCTCTTGGTTTAGCTGATTTTCCGATTAACAATAAAGGAAGTTTGTGTGTACCGGAAGCATTGCTACAAGCAAAGATAGTCACACGTTCTTTACTGCGTTTGTAACCAGGAGCTCCAGATTCTTGTTTTGAAGCTAAACTTTTCGCCGGTAACATTTTATAGTTTAGGCCCGTTTCGTCGCAGTTGTAAATTTGCTCTGGATTTAAACCATACTGCTTCATTAATTCATTAAAATGTTCTCCAAATTTTAATGCAGCGGACTTATCGGCAGATAACTTTTCTCCGCAAACTTTTAACTCTCGTATACCGTGTCGTTTTTTCCATCTATGCAGCCAACCATCACTGGCTGTAAAGTTATCAGGAGCCTCAATAACTGGCAATTCTTCACTTAAGTTCACTGCCTTTTGCTTTGGAATTGGTCCGGAAATTGGTATTCCACGTTCTCGATTCTGTGTAAATCACAGATATAAAGCATCGTCCACTTTCTGATATTCCCCCGTTTTCATAGTTTTCCGTGACGGCTGCGGTGATGTCAGAACACTAGACCACTTTTCAATTTTCTCGCGTTGTTTTTTCCATTCTGAAATGGTACTCACGCCTACACCCAAATCACTTGCCACGTTTTTAAGCAAATCACCTTTATCTAAACGTCTGATTGCCTCAAGTTTCTGTTCTATGGTCATAACAACGCGTTTACGTTTATTTCTATGCTGCTCCATCTTAGCGATTATAAACCTGACTAAAACCACAAAGAATCCCCCTTTAGAGTAAGAAGCTCTGTATAAATCAGTGGTTATGAATTTCAGCGCCTCTGATGATTGGTCGCAGAACTAAATAAGGAGTTTTCGCAATTCAATAACGTTATATTTTACCGTTACTGTAAAGGGTTATATACGCTATAGGACACAGGATTATTATAGCTATATCATTAGTTTTTTTTTATTGGGATGGATAGGAGCCCACTTTACTAATCTCATCATGGGAACACATTTTAAAATTGTTTTACGATATATAGAGTGGTTCAAAAAATTGTATTTGGGCTTACAGCACATCAAAGGTGTAAATAGGCCATTTTTCAACTGTAAATATTTCGAAAAGAAGTGAAGATATGGCACAAGATATACTAAATTTGTTGGAATTTTATGAAGATTCCAAATATTAAAAAATATACAGGGTGATCCTTAAGAAAACTGTCGTTTGGTCTGCCACAATTTTTTGAACCACTCTATATATCGAAAAATAATTTTAAAATATGTTCCCAATATGAGATTAGTAAAGTGGGCTCCTATACATCCCATTAAAAAAACCAAATGATATAGCTATAATAATCCTGTGTCAAATTGTCAACTGATGTCAAAAAATACTAATTTTGGTCAACTGACAGTACTTAAATTTTATATTAGTGGATAGTTTTAGAAAAGTTAAGTCGGAAAATCGAAAACCGATTTTTAAAATCTTAAACCGTTTAGACTATACAGCACGTCAAAGGCGCAAATTGAAGGTATGATACATCAAGATGTATCAATTTTTATATTAAAAAACATACAGGGCATTCCACTTAACACAACCCAACTTTGATACGTTTCTTGTTGATGAGACCCTTGTATATTGTAAAAAATAATTTAGAAGCATCTCCAATCCATCCCATTTTTTTAAAACTCACATGATACATGCGTAATCGTCTAATAGTCCGTGTCATATGTATGAATAACCCTGTATATTAAAATAACTAACTATTTAAATAACTTAACTAGTTATTTAAAATAACTGGTAAATATATTACTTTTCTCGAGCAAATAATACTGTTACTTTAATATTTAATCAATTTATTTTATATTAAAATGTGGAAATTGTTTAATTTTAGACACTTATATGCTAGAGAAAAATAATATTCAAAAAAACTGTCACTTTTGTTAAAGTCTATATTGTTTTTTGTAAATAATAAACGCCAATATTTTCTGTTTAATATTATTTACTTTCAATTATCCAATGTTTTAAATGTTTTTATAGTACATATAATCATAATAGTACGACGGTGATTTTTACAAACTAATTTTCAAAATATAGGAAACATTTTAAAAAGGTCAGCTTTGCATCGTTGAAATTTTGGTGACGGTATATCTGAAAAAATACATTATTTATTAAAAAACAATAACTAATAGTAAAAATAATCAGTATAGCGCAAATTTATATTGTATAATGACACTATTAACGAACATTATATTTCCCATAGCATACACAGAGAGGAGAGGCGATAGCCTGTCAATCGATTTTGTATGCGCATGTCCATGCACAAAGGATATAATTGTCAAAATCAAAACACCATCAGCCGATTTCAGGTGATCAGATGTCATTGTCATTGGCTTAAAATACTTTTAAGCCTACAGGGTGGTTTCGAAAATGTGGTAGCATTGAATGGTCAATGGGGAACAGACAATTAAAATATTTTCAAAAATCTGACCCTTCCAGTTATACCAGAACCCGATGTCAGCTTGGTTCATTTAAATGAGACACCCTATATATTATTACTATTTTTTTAAATCTACGTAAAATAAAAAAAAATTGATGTACCGTATGCTATATTTTGGTTCACTGTTTTCGACATATAAACAATGAACAATGACCTTTTTCTTGACTTTCGTAGGTAATACAGCCAAATCTATTTAACACAGAGGGAAACGGTTTTCACTTTCCTATCTCAACTCTAAGTCAAGAAAAAGGCTATTTTCAAGTGTTTTTTTTCCGAATCAGTTGAACCAAAGTATAGAATATAAATTATATTCTAATACATCAAATTTCTTGTAACTACGTAAAATTTAATATTATATAGGGTCTCTCATTTAAAGCAACCAAGTTGACATCCACTTCTGGTCGAGTACTAAACTGTTTAAAATATTTTAGTCGTATGTTCCCCACGACCAAATTTTAAAAATTCTACAAACTATAGTATTTCCTATATCGATTGAAGCCATTCCTGGGGAACAACCCTGTAAATCTTACAAAAACCTGTATTCCTAGGGGTAGAAGTTTTTATCGAGTTAGCCTTGTTATACTAAAAAAACTAAAATATATTATTTTTTTATTCAGTTTGTCTTGATGTAATAAAAAATTTAAAATATTTATCAAAATAGTTTGAATAAGTACCTATAAAAGTTTTGCTTCATATAAGTGAAATGGGACTTGTAATCAAAACTGATCAATATGTAGGTATATATAATATAATCTCTCCTAGTTTTGTCTATTGAATAATATGTTTTGCTTTTTTTACATTTATAATGATTTATTTAGCTGTTAGGTTTTTATTACAGCTTTGTCAATGAGACTTTTATGTACTTCTGACAATAAAGCATATTTGAGTTTGAGTTTAACCGAACTGATTTAAATACTTTAAATGTAAAGAAACGTAGGGATAATAACGATATCTATATATACTTTCCTAGCCATTATCATTATTAATATAATAAATCTTTGAAGAATATACATACCCTCCTTGATATCCTCCATAGTAACGTCCAGGATTTGTATAGTTTCTACTTCAGTTCTTGGTTTCAGGAAATTTTGTGATTCACACAGTTGTACGTCATCTGTAAAACAATGTATTGTCTAGTTTACTGCTAAATAACTAAAAAGTGGCATTAGAAATTAATCCCCTAAGCTAAGCAGCCAGCCCTGAACTAATTGTTATGAAGTAAAATAGTTATATGTACAGTGACTTTATACAAGACAGTGGCGATAATAAAGCCTAAGCCCAACCTATCCACCCTTAATCATCAAAATTAAATTACTCTTTCTCTGTACTCCATAACGAATAATTAATTGATTTTTTTATATTGTGACAGTCTGAGATACTATCAAAGAGTACAATATTTTTTTAAACTGATATTTTGTCGGGACACACTTTCAACAATGACCGCGCATTGCCGCCACGGTCCCTGGTCCCTATAAAGCAATATTTCATTACTATAAAGGAACTGTAGTTTTATGTAAAAATTAGTTCTGCTTACCTTTTAAAGAATATCCTGGAAGAAGGAGAGAAGGTATAGTACCACGTTTTAAGCCTCGTTTGCTTCCTTCAGGCTCAAATTCTTGAGGCAAAAAATGCAGATAACAAACCCTACGGTTTTCATATAGGTACTTTAGTGTATGGCAACTTTGTTAACTCGGGGTTTTTTATTAAGTACATCTAGCCACCGCCCAGCCAAAAACATTTCCTTTTTGTTGGGAAAGCGGTACAAGGATCCACTTGCTGTTTTGCGCCCTGGTACACAACATTTTTTGCCGTATCTCTTTACTTCACCCGCACAAAACATGCTGTAGCTGTAGCAAATGAGTTTAATAACGCAATCCAATTTCAATTATCACAAGAATATAGCACCAGAGAGAAATTAATAACTAAACTAAAGTCTCTGTATCGCACAAACAAAAGTCACAAAACAAAATGTCGGTATATATCGCACACGAAGACAGACAGGAACACGAAAGGTTATGATTAAAGGAAATTTTCAAGTTAGGAAGGTCCTCTAGCCCCCTCTTTATTTCGAATCAAAAAGTAAACTAGTTGTAAAATCGATAATAACATAGGTTCCTAGTGCAAGTAGAGCAGTTCGCTGTATCGTCGGTAATATTTCAATGAACGGTGGCGCCTCTATTACTCGGTCGCAAAAGCTTTTAATGTTTTAGTCGCTCCATTTGGCTTAAAACTCTAAAGGGGGATTCTTTGTGACTAAAACAAACATCAACATACACACACACATACCAGTGAATCCCACAAACGCGCTTGGGGCAGCGAATCTAATGACGCAAAAGCCAAAAGGGGAATTACCGGCGGCGGCTATTTCGGATCATGCGGGGACTTCCCGAACAATTTCGGTTAATACGGATAAATGATTTTAGGCAATCTGTTTGGGATAAAGCGGATTTCGGATAATCGCGATTCGGATAATCGGGGTTCTACTGTACATATTTTGAGGCTAATTTGGTGGTAAAAATTTTAGGTAAATATTTGTATCTTTGTTTAGTTTTTTTATGTTTTTATATTTGCTCTTAAATAGTGGTTAAGGTACAACTTAAGTTCTAGCATTTGTCAATAAGTTTGCCTCTTGGTATGCCTCTAATAAATGATCATTTATTAATTAATTTAAATTGATACCCTGTTCTCTTCTACATAAATATACCTGTGTTTGAAAAGTTCTTATTATGCTTTAAGCAATATCTCATATCTCAATTTATTAATAATGTTCCTGGTTATACTAACAGTACAGAACTGGAAATAGAAAGTCGAGTGGACATTGCACAACACAAACTAAATTAATTAGATTGAACATTACATTTGATTAAAATGAAGTATTCTTCAAAGCTGACAGACACTGGATGGCAGCATGCTAAAAATATATATTAATGCTATATAGACACTTCACAAATATCTGCTGCTTTAATACTTTTATGAAAAATTTTAAAGTATTGCTACTTTTTTGAGCTATTTTTATAAAATGCCTGCATTTTGAGTAATTTTCTAAGACAAAATATGAAAATTTGTGTCTCCTAGTAAAGGTGTGATAAGTGCAAATGTACCTATAGGAAAGAGCTTGAAAAACTACCAAATATCAAATTCAATTATAATAAACGAGAAGAAATTTAAATTTTTCTTTAATCCATTTGATGGTATAACATTCCATTTTGTTTTACTTTTTAGCAATAAACAGTAACAAACACAAGTTATTGCCCTCTTATAATTTTAAAATATTTCTAGAAGTACTTAAAGTCTATTCGAATTTTCATTTACGCGGCATGAAAACAATAGCACGTGCTCGACAACAGCCAAGAGCGGGCCGTTTTGCGTTCCTATTGGTGAATCGGTCATAAATTATTCGATACGCCGCCAAGTTATTTTGACCAGGGTCGAATTCAGTTTTCGCTGTGATTCCCCTGCTTGCAAACGACGTTTTGTGTAAAGTAATTACAGTGTTTGTTCGAAATAAAAGCTTATACTTCTTCGTACGGTGAAGTTATTGACAATTTATTACTTTTTAGATTAGTTTCAGCATTTTTTAGTTACACTTTTTTGATTATTTAGTAAAGTACGACCTTGTGAAATTCAGGCATACATGTGCTTTTGTTTACATCAGGCGTAAATGAAATTTGAATAGACTTTAGGTATTACTGTTTAATTATAGTATTTCTAGTGTTTTGTAACTCAGTTTCAAGCTAAATTTTTAGATAGAATAAAGTTGATTTCTTTCATATACTTTTTAAGTCTACTTTGTGCAGTCAAATAATCTGCCAGCATATATGTGAGAAATACAGACACCTCTTTCAGTTTTCAGCCCATTTCCTATATTGATGTCAGATCTATTATAACTCCAAATAATAGCAAAAGTAGTGACTGCTACGAAATAAACACTAAAATTGTAAAAACAATCATCTTAACTAAGCTGATAAATGAAGCTATTGTTCTTTGAGTCTTTCCAGAAACCCTGAAAATAGCCAATGCTGTTCCAACTACTGCTCCATCTCTCTACCTCCTATTGTCTCTAAGGTTTTTGAGTTCATTCTGAAATCACAAATTAATGCTTTCTTTGGAAATAGTAGGCTTTCTTTCAATAACAGTGATGTAAGTACTACTGCCCTCAGTCAAAAAGACGATATCCAGAGCATAGTTACTTTTGAATGATATTTTTGATATTGTGTATATTCTAGAAATTTCCCAGTATCCAAAAATCCCATAATATTCAACTGATGGTGATCAAAATTAAAAGATAGTTATGTACTTAATAAATTTCCTTATTTGATGGTCGTAAATGATTATTCTGTATAGACGTCATGTATCTAGTTGAATTTATCCACTGAGAATAGATTTGTTGTAATAGTTTTGTTTTTTGTTGTAGTCTATTTCAATTAAGTTTATTAAGTGGGCAGTCTTTTTGTTTTGGAACTTTTTCTTGGCATGGATGTATTTTTATGTATAATCCAAATAACCAGTTTGAATTAGGATTGTTAAAATCTTGATTATTTCTCATTATATTATACCTTTTTTTAAATTTCCCAGCTTTTTAGGAGATAATTTTATTGATTCAATGTATGCAAGAGATATCTGTAAGTCTAATCATTGAAATTAATGAACTGGGTATTTCGTGTACCTAATGTGTATATGGTATTCTTCACTATTATATAGGGACTCAATTTCTTCCTGATCAAGCGTCATTTAAAAATCTTGCCCAATGAAAAATAATCGAAAATAAAAATACACTGCCGGTCACTCGAAGTGTTTCAAAAAAAAAATCAGATAAAATTTTAGGTGAAAGGTTTTGAAAAAAAAAATGGTATGAACATGCTTTTAACTTTACTTTGACGGCACATGCCTCAGTTAGATTATGCTTATAAAAACCTGTAACTTATTTTTGGACTCACATACAGGGTTAAAACATAAAGCAATGTTTTTTTTTTAGGAAAGTCTGAGATTGCTTTCGGATTGTCACTATGAATTTAGGAATATTACAAGATATTTGTGTTGTGGCCTCATGCATCAGCTTCGATTTAATTTTTTGTTCATTACTCCATCTCAATTCGCTTGAAAATTATTCTTGCAGCATTTCCTTCATCCATTTAAATGAATTCAGGTCCCCGCTGCCTTGCATATGTGAGGCAAAATCCGATTTAGGTATTGTTTGCAAATAACCAGCTCTATTATTTATTCATTCCCCTTCCATAGATTTCACCCTAAACAGTAACAGTTTCTCTACCATAATATTATGTTCTAAATATCGTTCACCTACTTCCTACTTCCCTCCAAACCCTTACTGCCGAAATGTGCATTAGCAAATTCTTTCTTTATTCTTCTATGTTCCATTTGTAAAGGCAGGTGTTTCGATGACTCTTATCATAGGAATTAAT
Source organism: Pissodes strobi (assembly GCA_016904865.1). Classification (NCBI taxonomy): domain Eukaryota; kingdom Metazoa; phylum Arthropoda; class Insecta; order Coleoptera; family Curculionidae; genus Pissodes; species Pissodes strobi. Next base: position 65,749 of record MU186975.1, read on the forward strand.
TGATTTAATTAATTAGCATTTAGTCTAGGCATTTTTACATTGGCTTCTGTTTTGAAATTATTCCTTGTTTTTCTCGCAAAAAGTCTGCCATCCTGACGCTTAAACGAATTTTTTTGATAAATATAATCTGTAAGAAAATAAATCATCGTAATGATAAACCGGTAAGTATCATTTTCGAACGAGTGTAGATAGAGTAATGACCCAAAAATAAATTGAAACTGAAAGATGAGGCCACAACATAAGTATGCTACTATACACGTAAATTCATAGTGACATTTTAAAACTAAGCTCGAACTTTCCTAAGAGACTTTACTTCACATTTTAGCACTGTATCTTAATCTAAAAACAAGCTACTAACTTTTATATGTAAGCATAAAAAAATTCACGACTTATTCACCTCTAACTTTTACCTGATTTTTCTTTCGGTCACTTCAAATGTCCAGCTGTGACAATGAATTATTATTAAGATAAAGTCTCTTAATTGTTTACTATTTTTTTATATTATAGGTTCTACTGGGCTCTTTGGCCAACCAGCGCAGCCTGGAGTACTATTTAATTCCACTTCTACTTTCGGGCAGCAGAACAAGCCAACAAGCTTTGGATTCGGTGCCACTCAGCCAAACAATAGCTTTTTAGGAGCCCAGCAGGTACTTAGGTTAACCTTTTATGATACAACCAAATCAAAGCACAAAGGAAACTACAAAATTATTTGTTTAAACATGACTTTAAAAACAGTTGTAGCAAAATAGTTTTTCACTAGCTGGAATTAAGGGGACAGTAAAGGGAAATAAATTGTATTATTAAATCGAGGGGTTAACCACTCTGCGCAATACTGTCACAAATCTGGCCGCAATCCGCGAAATCTTGTGCAATCCTGCGAAATACCGCGCAATACTGCGAAATCGCTGTAAATCCCCCGCAATCGCTTTAAAATCCGGCGCAATCAATTTTGCTCTGGCGCAATCCTACGAAATCCTTGGAAATCGCGCGTAATTGCCCGCAATCCTACCAAATAATTCGAAATCTCGCGCAATCGCTCGCAATCCTATGAAATCATTCGAAATCCTTGGGAATCCCACGCAATCGCCCGCAGTCCCGCGAAATCGGTGCAATTGATGAATTCTAGAATAACCGCGAACGTCTGGTCTTGTTTCCTTTGCATTTTAGAGGCTAAAATCGTGTTTTTTAAATGGTTCTTTTTATCCCTGAGAAACTAAAATAAAATTAGAATAGTTGAAGTGCAAAAAATTGTCTATTTACTAGGTGACTTAAGTGTTTTTTTATTCCTCGGCTTATTTTTGGCCCCAGAATAAAAATGCCTAACTATGTAATGTACCTGTTATTTTATTATTCATTTATATGTCCATGATGTTCCCTTTTTAAATGATAAAACCTGTAAATCGATATCAAAACATGATGACTTACTCTGCAATACACACAAAGTGTCAATTTAAAAACTTACAATGCTGTCATTTTGTTGAAATTGTTAATTTCTTCAGCCCTACACAATCTATAAAATTACCGTGATGGGTTGGTTTTGGTTCGTTGTGAGTGGCAAAAAAATCAGATTTATTGATTTTTGTGAACACAAAAAACTCAAGCCAAAACAAGATTAGATCGATATGTTTGGCCAAGAGAGGAGGACAGGCAAATTTTAGACAACAAATTCATATTTTTTGGCCCGATCTCTCTGACAGGAAGTGGGCCATATAAGGAGACATGAATAAATTAAAATTGAGCCATTATTTAAATTAACCACGAGAAAACTAAAAGATTTTCTTTGTAAATTGAGATATCATATTAAAGTTTTTTTGTATTAAGTTGATAATTTTTTTTATATTGTATTCCATCCCATACCATCCATACCATAATTACATGATAGGTTAATTTTTGGATTATTCGGTGAAATGTGTTTGGCATTACTTTAATCCTTAAACCAAGCCTTAAATGCATTCCACTTAAATAATTCAAAAGTTAACCTACTTAGTAATAAAAAAATGGAACTGATTAATTGAAATTTAATAAAAATATAAGGTTACTTTTTACCTATTCCATGACAAATATTTCAGATGTTTTTATATTTCGTTTTTATACCCCAATCACGTGAAATATTAGTAGAATTTGACGCAATCCCGCGAAATCCTCCGCATTTGTTAAGAAATTGCGGGCAAACCTACACAATCGCTCGTAATCGCCCGCAATCTCGCGCAATGCTTGAAAAGCACGAGAAATCCCTATTTTTGCGCAATCGCGTCACATTTGCCCTAGTGGTCAACCCCTCGTATTAAATTATGTTTTCCGTTTGGTATAACAATAAAAATAGTGGTTGTGAAAAAATTGGTAATAATTATAGTTATATTATTTTTTGTTCAGCCACAAGCTTCGAGCATTTTCAACCCTTCAACAAACACAGGACTCTTCGGCGGGTCATCAGCATTTGGTGGACAACAGCAAAATGGCACCGTCATCAAATTCAACCTCGTCACCGGCGCCGATACTATGATGAAAAATGGAACTGCTCAGACCATTAGCACCAAACACCACAGCATCACCTGTATGAAGGAATATGAGAACAAGTCCTTCGAGGAGCTAAGATTTGAGGATTATCAGGCTAACAGGAAAGGTAGTTTATTTATTTAATTTATTTCTATATGACTTGAAAAAAATTGATGATTTTTTGGAGCAAATCACAAAAATAAGACGTATGTAGAATGCTAACTGGACTGAAATATGTTCCACTTTAGCACTGCGTGCAGGCTTGTCATTCATCATTTATGGGGCTCAAAATAAGGACAATCATAGTGCACTTTGTATCATCTGTCTTGACAAGGGATAGCATTTTAATCCATGTGAGTCTCAGGGCAATGCAGCCATCTGGCAAGGAACATGATAAGGGGCCAGGCATAGGCGTGGCCTTATAATGAGATGTGTTCCATGGTAAACAAATCAGATTTGAAAAGTGAGCTGTTCTAGACCAGATAGTTAACTGGATGAATGAAAAGGTCTAAAGCAACTGCTTTTATAAATTGAAGTTCTTTTTTAAGGGTTTAATTTATCAGCATTACATGTATGAATGAATATTTTCTTATTATTGATAATTAACAAATTAAGATTCGTATAGTAAAATCTAGCACATTTTTAGGGTATTTCGACTCTACTTTTTATTATTTTGAAATATTTTTTAAACTCAAACGAACTTTCTACAGAGTTAAACTGTTGGTATTTTATCTTTATTTTGAACCCACACTAAATTTCGCTCAATGTCTGCAGTGCTCTGTCTGTTCTTATTTAATGACTCTTTGCCGACGATATTTTGGCACAACAAGGATTCAAATAAAATGCACCAAATTATTTCCAAATATATTCGAAAGATTAAGACGGTATGATTACAATTCTTTACCTTTTAACATTTTGAAAATTAACATATATTTGAATTGTAATTTTTGTCGTTGGGGCTATAGATTGCAGAGTTAATACAAAATTTCTGGACGTGCAGATAGACAAGCATTCAAAGTTCAATAGATTGATATTATTTGTGGGAACTGACTAGGGGTTGTTATGCCATGAGAAATGAGAATTTCGTTTGCCATGATAATTTATTTTGGCCTAATAAATCCCACTTATATAAGGGGTACCATTTTAGGGATGCTGCAAGTAAAGACTTTTTAATTCTGTTTTGTTATGCAAAAAATGGGCGCGGTGATATATGTGCAATGTAGATGTTAGGCAGCTGGTCTATTCAGTCTTTAAAAGGACAGAAGAGTATAGTCAAAGTCAAAAAATGCTCTATTGTACAAAAAGGCCTGAAGGGTCTCATTTACAAAGCTGAACTAAAAATAAATATAACAACAATATCACATTAATAGTAGTAAAACAATAAGTAGGTACGAACACTCATATGGTAACTAGAATATACAAAAATAATGAACTATTAATGAACAATTGAACACTTAACTTTGACCCCATGGCAAAGTACCAAGTGCTTTGCAGAAAGACTCTCAAAATGTTAATCACATAGCCAAAATCACTGAGAAAAAAAACACAAATTAATGAATGTAATAAAAAGTACTTGGCCGAGGCTCAGACACAATTAATACACGAGCCAAGATATAGACAGACACAATTTGCACAAGTACCAATAAATGACTGATAAGCAATCAAGTTAGAGCCTATCCATATAAAACTCCTCCAGAGAGTAATAAGCCTTCAAGAGCAGAAGCTGCTTCACCCGTCTAGCAAAGAGGTCAGTATTGATCAGACATTTGAGTTCAAGAGGCAGGCAGTTATACATTTTTATTCCCTCATATATTATAGGATTCTTTGTCAATGCACTTCTTGGAATGCGCAAACTTAAATTGTTGCTGTTGAACCTAGTTATCCTGGCGTCATTATTGTTAATAGAACTTTTATATTTTTTGTGGACCATACCCACGGTCAATAAAATAAAAATACAAGTCAATGTAAGAAGTCCCTCGCGGATAAACAGAGGCCGGCAGTGCTCCCTAGAGCCGACTCCACACAAAAGCCGAACAGCTCGTTTTTGCAAAGTAAAATCTGAATTTATAAGTCGACCATTGGTAAACCCCAAGAATTGAACGCCGTATCTGAGATGCGACTCCACAAGTGCAAAGTATACATCCCTTGCAATGTCATGGCCCAATTCATCACGAACCATCCTCAACGCATAACATGCTGAGGCTAGTTTTTTCCGCAAGTTATCGATATGTTCTTCAAATTTCAGTTTGGAGTCTATAAATAAACCCAAACACTTAGAACATTCTTTATTAAGAAGTGGTTCATCGTTTAGATATATATTTGTGACCGCACACTTAAAGGAGATTATGTTTGTTTTGGAGACATTAAAAGTTAGTTTTTTGCAGTCGCACCACTGCTTTACTTTGAGAATATCTCGGCCAATCGTCTCTTCCAAGGTCGCTTTATCTGTTCCTAGCCACAAGATGGTAGTGTCATCACCGAATAATGTAATTGATGCATTAATGTTGATGTAAGCTAGGGCATTGATGTACATCAAAAAGAGCAGGGGACCAAGCACTGACCCTTGGGATACTCCATGCTTGATGTTCTGTATTGAAGATATACCACTGTGGCCCTTGACAATCTGTTTTCTGTTTGTCAAGTAAGACTTAAGTCAGCTCTAAGTGTTACCCCTAAATCCATAATGAGACATTTTGTCGAGCAATATCTTACGGTCCACACAATCGGAGGCTTTGGAGAAATCGCAAAGGTCGGCTGCCGCAATCTCTCCCTCATTCAGTCCAAGATACAATCTTTGAAGGAAGTTGAATATTGCATCACTAGTGCTGCTCTCCATCCTAGACTTAACAAGTTTTTCCTCTATCTTATAGAGCGTTGGCAGCAATGATATAGGGCGATAACATGATGGATCATCATTGCCGCCACCCTTAAAAACAGGTCTCACCAGAGCGGGCTTCAAACTCTCGGGGAAAGTACCCGTAACAAATGATAAATTTATAAACTTAGCAAGCACCCTCAGCACACAGCCAGGCAAATTTCTAAATATCTTTAATGAAATACTATCAATTCCTGATGAATTTTTGTTTTTTATTTGTTTAAATACAATATTTATTTCATTAACATTTGTGTGGTAAAGGCAAAAAGAATCTGGAACAGAAACATGGTTCAGATAGCTCATAGGAGCCACATCTGATGACACCCCAGACATTAACCTCTCCGCTACCGAGCAATAGAAACTTATAAATTCATTGGGATCCAACTCAGCATCAATAGGAGTTTTTTCTCTACCCTTTCAACTATTAACAATCTTCCAAATTTCTTTACTTTTAATTTTTGCATTATGAATTCTGTTAGCGTAGAATATTTTCTTAGCGTTTTTTTATCACCCTTCTGTATACTATTTTATTATAATAGGTTTTCAAAAACTGAGTAGGAAAGTACTTCTTAAGAGTGTGCAAAGTTCTTAGGTTCTTAGACGAAGTTTTTATTCCCTTTGTAACCCAAGGCTTCTTGCTTTTTTGTTTCATTATTTTTAATGGGAAATTTTTGTTGAACAATTCAGCAATTTTAATGTTAAAAATATCAAGTGGGTCCGAAAATTTCTCCATTGCACTCCAATCTATTCTTTGACATTCTGTTCTAAATTTATTAAAACTGGACCTGTTATAAATTCGTCCCTTTCTAATCTTTTTAGTTTTTTTAGTCTGTAAGGTTAAATATGCCAAGATAGCTTCATGATCCGATAAGCCCGAAGGTATAATCCTCGCCTCACAAAGCTGCTTATCCCAGAAGTTTACACAGAAATAATCAATTAAAGTACTTGAATATCCAGTAATATGGGTAGGATCCATAATCAACATTTTAAAGTTTAAAAATTGAAGCAAATCAATCAAATTTTTTATCTGTATTGAGTAACTATCTAAGTAATTTATATTACGATCGCCTGCCAACAGAACGTCTGTATTAGGTAGGAGTGAGAACAACATTTCGAACCTAATTAAGGAATTCATCAATTCTTTTCCCAGGAGGTCAGTAAATACACAAGAAATAGACATTGCTCATTCTATCATACACAGCTGAAAACTCAAACTCTCCTTTAACCAGCAATCCATCAAACTTACTTACATGCACACAGTTGATACATTCACATAAATCGTGTCCCCTCCCATGTGATTAGCTCTGCAATAGGAGGACAACATTAAATAATTTGGAATCTTCAATGGTTCGTCTCTTTTTAACCAGTGCTCTGTCACAAACAAAAAGCCTGGATTATCATAACACTCCAAGAATACTGTCAATTCATCCATTTTACCTCGAATCGAGCAAATATTCAAAAGCAAAAAAAATAGTCTACCTATGGAATCAAGACGACTGGCAGAGGGGACTGTTTGTCTAAAAAATTTGTCTCACATTGGTTCGTCGAAAGATTAGTCTGGCCCTTTAGCAGGACAGGGCCAGGAGGGAATCCACAATTGTCAGTTTTGACCTGAAGTCCTAAATCTAAGATACAAGGAAGCTTATAATATTTTTATACAATACAATATTTGCTAGTAAACGCCTGCCTCTGGAATTCAAATAAATACTGTCCCCAAATAGCAACCCTGATTAAATTCATTTTGTAAATTAAGAAACTTAACATTATTTGAATAAAATGCTAAATTTGAGGCGCAATTAAAAATCTTATTATTTACATGATAAAATCTATAAGCATTTATACAATTTATATTAACAGGTATACTACACAAAAGTAAATTAGTAAAGAAACATTTGTTTCCCAATAATGATATATTTTTCACTGAAATATCATCGTTATTCACTCTGGCCAGCACTATTACAACATCTGGCATTGTTAACTCATCTGTAGGACAATTAATACTAGATGCTACTTCATTAAATCTGGCAAAAGGTTTACATAATCTGAACATAAAATATTCATCAGTTAATAACACCACCATTTTCATTTTTGGTCCAGTCACTTTAGTACCGCCATAAATAGCCTTGGCATTAGTATTCCATATTTCATCCGCAATCAAATTGTCTGAATCAGCCTGCACTGTCCTGGATGTATCTTGGCATATTTCATTTTCAGCTGACCCAAAAAAAGCTATAAAGAAGGCTCTAATCCATTCGATCTGATGCTACCGATATCCTCAACATCCATTCCTTTGATTATTAACTACCTTTGTTAAAAATATTAAATGCTCTCAAAAATTCAGAAAAAGTGAACAGATTTTATTTCCTAGGGCTTATTGAATATTTCTGATATATTTGCTTGCAGATTACATGTGGTATAACGTAGAAAGGTAATTTTATGAATTCAATAGCTGGAACTTTTTTTTTTGATATTTTAGAAACATCATTCCTTAGTTTCTTATGATAAATTATGTTATTTGTAGATATCAACTTTCATTTAATTCTATTTTATTTGTATTTTAAGATTGATAAATATATTTAGATTTATTCGCAGCTTTATAAGTATTATTATTTGCCAACAAAAATTATCTCTTTTTAGGCAATAAAGAATATTTTTAATTTTATTTTATTTGCCAAGTCTTTTATGTAAAATTTTAAATTTCTTAAGATATTTCGCCAGTATTCTAAGTAACTAATAGATATTAAAATGTCCAGAAATTGTCAAGGTAGTAATAAGTACAATGGCAAACTTGGATTTCACTATCTTGCGTCTTGATTTATGTCCTTCCTTTGTGTTTGTTGCTGAATACACTATTTTCATTGCAATCCCTTCATATTTACTATTTTTAGGACCGCAACAGACTACTACCGGATTTGGCGGTCCGGCTTTTGGAGCTGCAGCTTCCTCTACCCCATCATTGTTTGGTCAGGCTGATGCTAATAAACAGTCGGCCTTTGGCCAATCCACCGCTTTCGCACCAGGTTCCACCTTTGGTCAAAATCCTACAGGTAAATATTACTAAGGCAAAACTGCTTTGTGTGTATGCTAGTTAACCCAAGATTTTGGGGACATGGTTCTCCGTCCGGAAAATCAACATTTTTTGTAAAAAAGTCAAGTATTGTCACAAGGGACGAAGGGGTTCGCCGGATCTATACATATAAGGCATCTTTATCCTATGAATACACGACTATTTCGCAGAAGGTTGTTAAAGCAGCAATACTGGAGTAGTTACCGACATGATACACGAGCCGATTTCTTTTAAAATAAGTGGGCACTTGTTGATTGCTTTGGACAAATGAAGTTTCTGGGTGTTACCCTGGATCAGGATCTCAGATGAACAGAGGAAGTCAACTTAATTTTGAAGAAAGTTAATACGGCGTGCTATATCTTTGAATTTAAATTCTTCACGGAATAGCTATTCTCTTTAAGGCGTTGGAATGCTGCAACTTAACCAGATGAAATACCAGAAAGAAGTTATCTAATGTGAATAATTTCTTCAAGTTCTACCTATTGCTTTACTATGCAGTGCATGATAGTGAAGAAGAGTAAGGATAGTTTACAGATCGACGACAATGTTTTAATGCCTATCCTGTGACTTATAAAACCAGTAAAGTTGTCGATAATTTTCTTGAATTTTGAGTATGATCGATGTTCAGATAGTTACTATCTGAACTAAAGATCTTTTTATTCTCAGTGTAGTAGAGATTTGGTTACTGAAGGGTTGAATTTTCTGTAATGCTTCTGCGCGCATGAAACATTTTCATTTCCATCTGCCTTTTGTATTTGTTTTTAAGACATTTTCTTCGTGTTTGCCAATTTTAGGTCAACAGGCTACCACCGGATTCGGCGCTCCAGCTTTTGGGGCAGTAACTTCTACCCCATCATTGTTTGGGCAGACCGACGCGACTAAACAATTTGGCCAATCTACAGCTTTTGGCCAAGGTGCTACAACATTCGGTCAAAATACTACAGGTAAATATCACTAGCAATAAAAGTCAACACTAAAATTGACTGGAAATGTTTTGTATGAGGTTAAAAATTGTCTGCTAGATATTAAGAACAAAAAATCCTGTTGAGACGAGTAGATTTCCGCAGAGGCAATTCTGAGATTCCCAGACTGCACTTTGGGGCCTCTGGCTGAGTCAGTACTCATGGTATAGAGGAGTATTTCCATCGTACCTGAAATCGGCGCATAAGGGAGGTGAACTAAACCATCAAGCCATCAAATTTTCTCCCTCATGATGACATTTTTGGCTTTCTCAATATGATGTATTGATTGGGTCCTGCCTTTCGGGTCTAACCCAGTCGGTGGTCGTTTCGGGTGTACGGTCGTCCGCCCGCTGTATATGAATAACTTGGTTCGGATTGATGTTTCAGTAAGATTCACACTTTTGACCAACGTTAAATCTGTTGTGTGGCCCAGTAAAGACTTTAGATAACTCAAGTCTAACACAACATGTGGTGTAGCAAAAATTGACAAGTGTTGTGAGTCAAAATAAACTTTGCTTAACAGCGAGAAGACGAAGGTCCTGGGTTTTAGGTGTGACGTGCGAGGTTTGTGTTTTGGATGTCAACTTTATTCAGAACGGTGGTGTGGCTAAGTTTTTGGGTGCTTTTATTGAATGGATATTCGTATTAGAGATCACGTTTTGAAGTCGAGTGGGAAGCTTTCATCGACATGTTTTAGAATGACGAGAAATGAGCGATGGCCCGAGCACTCTATTTCGCCCTTTTCAAGTCTCACTCACCTCAGGTATGGGCATTGCTTTTTGGGACACTAGCAGTAAACATCTCAAAGTTATTCGTTTCATGGCTGATGTGACTCAGAGGTAATTCCATCGGCCCTGCTTTCTGTCGCAGGAGATTATTTCTTAACAATAAATTATTTTTGAAATTAGAGTATTTTTAACAATAAAAAACGAATTATGGCTCCATGGTTCGGTGGTTAAAGTGTAAGAATATTGAAAAATCTATTATAACTTTCCAATAGATCTTTTCTGATAAGTGCGGTTTTAAATCAGTAGCTCGAAATCAAGCTGTTAAAAGTTGTTGGAAGGCCAGGGTGTCAATACTGTCTCCAGAAATGTATGTTTACTTTTCAGTAAAATCTTTCCAATTATGGTTATGTATACGCGCGTACACTAATCCGATTTTCCGAATTGTACGGTATTATTTACCAGAAAAAAATTGTAATTAATATCTCATATATTTTATAGCTGGATTTGGAATGGGCACCCAACAGAACACCACTGGCAGTCCTTTTGGAAAACCCACAGCCTTCGGAGCTCCAGCAAGTTCTACTGGTTTCGGTTTCGGCACGAATACGGCCCAAAATGCCAACCCTTTCGGTGCTTCTACGGCTAACAAAGCATTTGGTACCGGTTTACAAACCCAAGCGCAACCTCTGCTCTTTGGTGCCACTACTCAGCCTAACACCGGATTTGGTACTGGCTTGTTTACAAATACACAGGTAAAAATACAGTTACTTTATTATATCTGAAGACTGAGCTGAAGCTTATTACGTGTGTTAAGTTTAAATGACTTAATTTCTTTTAAACATAAGGGTAAAATGTCATATATGATTCCAAGAGGCCCGTTGTCACATGCATGGACCAAACTTTATTATAAGGGTGAAATTAGCTAATTTACCACTGCAGATATATTTAAAATTAAAATGCAAAGAATTGCCACTATTCCGACTATTCATAAACAAAAAAATAATTTAATTGGGCCGAAACTGTAGAGTAGATGTATTTATATTTATCAGAAAATAATTAAGTCTATGATAATTTGCTTTTCAGAATACTGGTACTGGCCTGTTTAACAAACCAGCACAACCAACAACTGCTTTTGGTACTACAGGACAAGCACCCGGATTTTCATTCAGCACTCCCGCATCCACGCAGTCCAACTTGTTTACCAATACCTCAAAACCCTTGTTTGGAGGTACTACAAGCACAGCTCCAGGTAAATTTAGTTAATTATTTCAGTATATTGTATATATTTGTTAGAAAATGCCGGATGATCACGAAATTTTGAAAATATGAGGTAGAATTGATTAGAAATAGTGTACCTAGCATTGTTTTTAATAAACAAGCGTGAACTTCGTTACTGTGGAAACAAATACCAACTTTGGCAACGATAAATGAAGAATATGAAGCCATAATATCCGGGTATTTTCGAGTTCAGATTTACAATTTTAATGTTTACAAAATCTAGTATCATTTAATGTTTTGTTTTTGTTGTAGTTCAGTTATTGTGTTCGAATTTCATTTGTTCAGATGGGGGAATTAAAAATTTGGATGAAGATGTAACTTGTGAAATTCCGTAAGGGATTACACTAAGACTCTTGGCCCAAGCTAAATGTTGTCCTCTTTACAGACGATACGACTATTGTATATTTTGCCATACCACCTAGTAGTAAAACTTCACAAATTTAAAGCATATCGAAAAAGTATTAGTCTGCAAAGGCAAATATACTTTACTGTTTTGTTTATTATTTATATTGCACACTCTCCAATTAGTTGATCACAGAAGTTACTTGGCACCACGATAAACTGTAGGTCATGTCTGATTCGGTCTCTGATGTAGGGTGGGACGGTAAACTATCACAAAGAAATCTCTTATTTAAGTAGTAAAATTGCTTTATTTTCTATTTATAGTTTGCTATAACTAATTTTCTAATTTGCATATTTCCCGTCGTGGTTGGTTATAGCTGATTGGAAAATAAATAAGTTAATTTAAAAATTTCAACTAATCCAAACTACTGCAATTGATTAGAATTAAATATATTGCAAAGGTTGTAAGAACATTTTTGATTTGTTTAGCTTTTGGAGCAACTAATACTTTTGGAGCTACTAACACTCCTTTTGGTAGTTCGTTTGGGAAACCTGCTGCTCCAGCCTTTGGACAAACACAGCTGCCTGGAATGAGCTCCTTCAATACAGGTAAATATTTTTATTTCATGTTTAGATCCAGTGAGAATCCTGCTGAAGCGTACAAGTCAAGATTATTGTGTGCAAACGATTTTAAATTATTTTTATAATTTTTGACGAAGGATGACTGTGATTTTTTGCAGCAGGATTTCAATCTGCTGGCTAACTGCTTTAATTTAAATTATTAAAAATATTTCACTGATACTTTTTCTTTAAAACATAATGTTATGTGTGAGAAGCATATTTGTATTATTAATAAGTCGTGAAAAAAATGTCAGGTGAGAGATTTGGGAATTATATCTGACGACGGTATGAGTTTCATTGAGCAAGGCAGCACTAAAGGCCATAAAGGTTAACAGTACAACATTGAAATTGGTAGATAGTTGCTGCAAGGCATTGAACGAGCTGGATAGTCAAACCTTGAGTTTCCGGGGCACGTAAGCTACAGAGGCAAAGAAAAAGCCGACGAAATAGCCAATGCAGGCTCGTCGGGCTCTCTGGTGGGACCAGAACCTTTTTGTGGGGTGGCATAGTACTATTAAGGCATCCATTATGAAATGGGTAGCAACGGAGTGTCAGAAATTATTGAATTTCCAACCAGAACTAAGGAATTTATAACAGTTGCTCAGCAAAGCTCACAGCTGATTTACTAAGCTATAATAGAAAGGCTATAGAATGATGGTGATTTTATTAAGGGGCCATTGACTTCTAAAATGACACCTAAGTCTGATAGGTCTGTCAGATGAATCCCAATGCAGATTGTGCCAAGAAGAAGAGGAAACTGCAACCCACGTTCTATGGGACTGTGAGGGTGTCGTGAGGACGCATTTCAAACAAATGGGCGAAACCAATCCAGTAACTACACTGAGGGGTCATTATCAAGGCTAGTACAATCAGAGATACATAACTAGATGAGATGCTCTAATAACAGGGAGAGCCACAATCTTACAGGCGGTTCTGGAAACTTCCCAAATAATTCTAGTCTAATCTATTCTGTGATCATAATAGATTGATAAGCTTGTTTAACAAGAAATGTGATGCATGTATATGCACTATTTATATTGGAATCTTTACATTGAAAAATTACTCAATAAAATATCTGATTATTAATAATATAGCAGCTTGGAAGGGTTCTAAGATGTGCGTTTTTTCACGATCAATGATGGCAGCATGATTTTGAAACTGATATACAATGTTATTCATAAAATATTGGTACCCTTCCTTCATCCAGAATTTTGCATTGCTATTTTATAATTTGAACTCTGGACAGTCTCATATAACCATGTTGGTGAATATCATACAGCAGTGATGATTACATAAATAAAGCATCATGTTCTTACAAGATATATTCATGGTAATAAACAAGCCATAGGGACATTTAAAACGAAGCCACTTTTTCGTTTGGGAGTGTCAAAATGTATTAAGCTTAAGCGCTCGATAGTTTAAAATATGCGAGAAACTTCGATTGTTGGTGTTTGTCTTAGATCCCTAGCATGTGCTCCTGGTCATAAGATGAACATGGCGCACTGAGCAGCAGTGAAGTTATCTAAATTTTTGTCTTAAATTTGTTTATTCCCTAAAAATGAAAGTTCTTAAATCTTTAATTTTCACCAAACCAGTAATTAAAGCAGTAATTAAAGTGATTATTAAATATTTTTGTGCTCATTATGTTTCTTATTTTCTTACAACCCATTTTAGAATAATGTTTTTGATATTTATTCATTATTGGTTTGATGGTGAGCATTATAAAAGAAAACATTGTGTTATTTTCTGATATTAATAAGACTGAGTCGATTTAAGGTCAGAGGCAAATTGTAAATGTTTTAAAATATATAACAATACTCACCTACTTCTGAAAAATGTATGTCATATTAAACATGAATAACACCTCATTGAGACCTATGTGGTACCCCGAAATGAACAATATATAGTTATTATTCTTACACTTCAAGTTCTCCTAATAACAAGAAGTTTTATTTAAGAATGTGGCAGGCAAAGCCCCGTTGCAGCAATGTAAGATCCACTCAATATAATGTTATATTTCTTGATATGTTGTAATCAGATGGTTGATTGTTATAAAAAGTTCAAAAAGATTCTCATTCTTTGAATACTACTGCAAGAGAGTTTAAAAACTGACTTAGGGGACATACGTGCTTTTAGTAGCTAACGACGCACATCATCAGAACCATCAGAATAACTCGGCTCATAGTGCTTAATACCGTCATATACTTCAGCAAATCTGTAATAATTTGTTTTATATTTTACTTAGTTTATTTTTTAACATAATGTACTCTTTATTGCTTTTTATAGGGTTTGGAGCACCTAATACTTTTGGATCTACTAACACAGGTTTCGGTAGTTCCTTTGGTAAACCTGCTGCTCCAGCCTTTGGACAAACACAGCTACCTGGAATGGGTTCATTCAATACAGGTAGGAATTGTGTTCAACACTATAATTTCACGGAAGTTAGGCCATTTTGAATTTCAAACCTATTTTTGAAATTTTGTGAAAAACATTTTTAAAACGTGAACTGATATGATTATGTTTGAACTTAAAAAAAAACAATAGTGCTTTGAGGTATATGATGGGATCTGTCACTTAGAATCGAGTACAGGGTGTCCCATTTTCGGTGATATTACTGGGTATCTCACTTACGAGTAAAGATAGAGAGTTGAGGTTTCCGCAATACTGTGCTACTTTTTTGTGAAAAGAACGATGGTATAAACAAAATTTTCATAGCCCGCTTCGTTTCTGAGATACAGGGCGAAATTGAAAATAATGCATTTTGGGACACCCCTCGTATCTCCGTTTTCCTTTAACATATCGCAAAGCTAAAAAGTTGTTCTTATACAGTTTTTGACGTAGAATGCAGTGGCGTAATCAGATTTTTGCTGTGAGCTGTCAGTTTTTAGCTATAAATCAAACTTATGTTTTTTTAAATGGAACATCCTGTATATTTTTCTTTCGTTTGATTGGAAATGTTATAAGCTTTATAAAAATATATAATACATTATGTATATTTTAAATAATAAGCCTAAATTCATAATTTCACAAAATGTGTCTCGATACGACACTTGTATTTTTTTTAATGTAACACCCTGTATATTTTTCTTTCGTTTGAGTGGAAATTTTATAAGCTTTATGAAAATATATAATACATGATATGTATTTTAAATAATAAGCCTAAAAT
>MU186975.1:81293-115289 GCA_016904865.1 Pissodes strobi
GTTTAGCTCAAACTAATCAAAAAGCTAAGGTGCTTGGGTTAAAAAAATATATTACATTGATGTCTGATGCTTCCTTGATGTTAATAAGCATACCCATATAGTATTATGCGAACGATATATTTGAGTAATATTATAAGCGAATACAAAGATAATCAAATAGTCAGTATCCAAATTTATAAAGGAATTTTCACGTTTTCCTGCGTTTTAATCTACAATTATACAACTAGCTTATTTTAAAGATCTTCTATCACACTGTGATCGAGACTTGCACGATTCATTAGTAATGATAGTGTCATTACAGTAACTAATATAATTCAGGCCAATGATGTTTCTCCCAGCACCACTGTTGGTCTATTTCTGAAGATTACTGAGATTAAGATTTAATTTAGCCTCAGCATATCTTTAGAACAGGAACTTTACAAATCTACGTCATCAAAAATTTGCATCTTGCAATTGGTCATGTCCATCTGCAGATGCAATAAAAATTGCGATGGAACCCCTGTTTAACATTTCTAGTTATCTGAGATTTTTCACAAAAATAAAAGATACACAACTTCCTTAAAATTACTTCTAGTCATGCCATATTTGTCTCTGTTAGCCCAATCCTTTTTTATTGTAAGTCAATTTCATGTTTCTATATTTGACGGAGTATATGATTTTATTACAGGAGGCTTAGGAGGCAACACAAGCACCGGCCTTTTTGGAAACCAAAATCAAGCTAAACCGGGTGGTTTGTTCACTAACTCCAATACGCTCTTTAATAATACCTCGACACCTTTTCAGCAAAATACGTTTGGAATGGGGCAGCCCAATCAGCAACAGCAATCGTCGTAAGTATAATCAGTTAATTCGTGTACATCCGATCGTTTAATACTATGTCCACATTATCCACAAGAAATATCCAAAAAAGTTTTTCAAATATCTAGAAAGTCAAGTCAGGGAGTTGCTCCAGTGATAACCTAAGCCTTAAATATATTTTGAGCAGGTTAGAAAACAATCATACTAACAATTTTAAAACGCGTTCTAATAATGTTTCATGCTCAAGGCTCAGCAGTGTATATTTAATAAACTGTGGTTAGTCAGAAAAGTGTATCATTATTTTGGTGGCTGGTGATCCTGCATCAGGATAATGTAAAATGCACTTTAAGAAATTCAAGCTAATATAAGGAAACAACCTGTGGTTGCTTGCTCTAAAAGGCGAAATCATGAAAAATATTCACACCACAGAACCACAAGAATAGATTATTCTTGTGACAGAACCATGTGGCCACACTCACTTGCCAAAATATTTTAGTATTTCAGTGTCAGTGGCTACTATAATAAGAATCAAAACGAAAAACAGTGAACATTTAACTAGGGTTATGTTGATAGTAAAGAAGAAGTTTTCTTCTTTTATTTTTCATCGCCGTAGATAATCTGTGGAGCGAAAGGCCTATGTAGTAGGTCAAGGAAACTTAATAATCTGCGTCAAAGTCAAAAATTGCTTTATTATCATAAACACAAAGTGTTGTTGACAAAGTCATGATAGAAGAAATATGTAAAAAGGAAAAAAAATACAAATAATTATTAACTATAGTTGGTGAAAATAGAAATCATATTAGTACAATGAATAGAAAATAATAAAATTAAAAAGGATTAATTTTTTTAAAAGTATAGAGAAAACGCCTATAAACTAATTCTATTGAACTACCAATTTAGTTTAAAAGTAAAATACAAGTAAACAGGTATAATAAAAACACAAAAGTACAAACAAAAATACAATGTATAAGTAAAATAAAGTTGAGACAAAATGATACAGTCTTGACTAAACACAGAATAAAATAAAGTTGAGACAAAATGACACACTCTTGACAAAGCACAGAATAGAATAAATAAAATAGGCAAGTCACCTACTTATGGGCATCAAACTACCCCTATCATAGACAACATTGTTATGACGTATAATCAACTATAAGAGAAAAAAGACAAAAAATCAGATTAGAAATGATCCAAGAAGTATTCCTCTATATCATAATATGCCTTCAAGGGCAACAATTCCTTAACTTGCTTCCTAAATTGCTTATATTCTACAATCTTTCGAAAGCTCTGTGGCAGGTGATTATATATATATATATCATTTATTTTTCAACGTTACAAATTGATAATGTCTTACTTCTACTGTCTAATGTAACTATTACAGTATGTACATGTTGTGTTTAGACACCTAGTTTGCCCACAGGGGCTAATCTATGGGGCCACGCAACATGTCAATTACCCTAATGGGGATGGATGTTGTACGTTACATTTTGTAACAGCAGTTTCACGACCATGCTATTTGGAACTTACTTACATAGGCACGCCTTTCAAGTGTGTTCAAGTATTGGCTGCCGATAGGCTGTATTATGGTGTAATGGATTTTGATAAGTAATATGTTTTCGCAGGTGGGTGACATGGAGAAAATTAATCGAAAAACTCCATTTCTCGTTTCTTTGGTGTTTTTAAGCTAAGGACAGTTACAAACATCTAATATGTACATATATACAGTCTGTCATACACCATTCAATCTTTCATACTTCATTCACACATATATATACATAATTTGTGGGCCCAGGCCCGCGTGATAGATGCAGTGTGACATTTGCCACTAAGATAACTATTTACAATCATTCGCACTTTATAGTGAACTGTTCTATATTAGCATTCATACTTCATGTGTTACTGACATTCGTTCTTCATGCATACATTTGTGCTATTTACATTTAATGGCTGGTTTAAACACTAGCCAGTTGCGGGAGGGAAATGTAATAGAATCGTTAGAGGCAGGGCGCCACGATGCTATAAAACGTATGAGGGAAGAGGGAAGCGCAGACGGGCTTAAGCTTCATTGTGATGATCCTATATGTACCGAGTGCAAAGTTTGTCAGCGATTATAGTTAGCGGATTGAACCCAAACCGGGCGCTGTTCGGCGATAGGTGTCTAACTGTATTTATAGTAGCTTGTGTGGGTGCATATTTACGTACTGAATATGCAACGGCAATGCTGCAGTGCGGAGCGACGTAGTCATGTGAGTTCCTAAATTGGACTGGCGCCGGTCGCAGCCGACTGGGCTGTCGCGTGCCTGCTATAATAGGTTCGTGTGATGTCGGCTTCCGCCGCGCTTAGTTAGGGTGCAATCGCATTCACAAAGAATTCTGTTTTATGTGACGTTCACTTCGTATTAGTTGTCTCTGGGACCTATATAATTATGGTTATAGGACATGATTTAATTATATTAATTGATAGATGTTTGATTTAATAATTTATGGAGGTCTTTGCTCCATATAGAACAGCGTTGTTTTTCCATGTATCGGTCCATGTCTCGGCCGGCGCTCTGGGTCATACCGAGAGTTTGCGATATTAGTAGTTACCTCAGAGCCATGAATTTCCCGGGTGAAAAATCTACACGCTAGGCGGTCGATATGCTCTCGCACGTATTCGATCCCGGCCCAGTCGTGTAGATCTCTCGTGCGGGTATACCAATTAGCCGAGAATGCAGCTCTTAAATGTTTGTTTTGAATTATTTGAATTTTCTTGAGGTGTGTCTCGGCGACCGCGCTCCATACTGGGGCGCCGTACAGAAGCGTCGGTCGAGTCACGGACCGATAAATGATTAATTTATTTGTTGGACTTAAAAATGAATTATGCCTTATTAGCATATTTAAACTGTTTGAAAGCACAAAGTTCTTGCTTTTAATGTGATCGATATGTCTGCGAAATCTTAGGCCAGAGTCTAAGATTATCCCTAGATATTTGACATGTGTTTTAGGTACGATGTTTGTGCCGTTCAGGTTTAAAGGGGCGGCTTCATTATTAGTTCGCTTTCGCGTAAAAATGATAAGTTCCGACTTGTTGGGATTTAGGCGGATCTTCCATTTTTCGTAAAAAGCAAGTATTTGCTCCATGTGTCTGCTCAGGTTATCGACGGCCGTCTGCGCGTGGAGGGTAGTGGAGTAGAGGGCGGTGTCGTCTGCATAAAGGGCTAACGAGGTTTCGGGGATTTTTGGGAGGTCAGCTATGTAGTAGCTGAATAATAGCGGGGATAACACTGTTCCCTGAGGTACGCCGGCAATCAGCGGTCTTGTAGATGATACCGAGGTGCCAATTTTTACCGAGAATTTCCGCTCGGCAAGGTATGACCCGGCCAGTGCTGCAAGATGCATTGGGAAGCAATGCTCAA
This sequence comes from Pissodes strobi, assembly GCA_016904865.1. Taxonomy (NCBI): domain Eukaryota; kingdom Metazoa; phylum Arthropoda; class Insecta; order Coleoptera; family Curculionidae; genus Pissodes; species Pissodes strobi. Next base: position 85,490 of record MU186975.1, read on the forward strand.
TGAAGAGCTTATGCAGCAGTCCACCGTGCCACACCCTGTCGAACGCCCTCTCGATGTCGAGAAGTAGCAGGGCCGTGCAATGCCGATTATTAAAGCCTTCATAAATGTCCGACACGATCTTCGCGGCAAGCATATTGGTGCTATGCCTACCGCGAAAGCCGAATTGCTCCCTTTGGAGAACACCCAAGCTCTCGGCAGCCCTGCTAAACCTCGGCAACAGGAGTTTCTCGACAACTTTGCTCAATGTGCTCATGAGCGATATTGGTCGATATGAGGCCGTTTGATGCGGGTCTTTGCCGCTCTTATGGAACAGCACTATCCTCGCTTCCTTCCAGGGATTAGGGAAGTGCTGCAAACGGATTATAGCATTCGTGATATGCATTAACTGTATAACGGTTTTTGATGGAAGGTTTTTAAGTAGGAGATAAGGAATTGTATCAATTCCCGGAGCCTTGTTCTTAGGCAGGCGGCTCAGGACTTTGCGGATCTCTCCAGGAGAGATTCGAATCCGTTCGAATACCGTGGGCGGTATAGGATAGGCGCGGTCACCGAACAGATTGGACTGCTCCGTGATATGCGCGTGCAATGGCACAGTGTCTGGCGTGCTGCTATGGACTCCCTCAAGGAAGTCCGCGAATGCCTCAGCCTTTCCTTGATCATCAAGGATGTCACGGCCTCGATGATGAATCACCGGGAATTCGGCTCGGGTACCGCGGACCTGCCTTGCGAGCTTCCACAGAGAGCCATCCTCTGTGCCTAGCTCATTCACGAAGCGCATCCATTTTGAGCTTTTATGTTCTCGGATTTTAGTTTTAATCTGCCCGGTGATCGCGTCTATTCGCCGCTTTTCTATGTCATTGCGATTCCTTTGCCACCTGCTTCGAAGTCGATTCCGGAAATTAATGAGGTTTAGGATATCATCAGGAAGAGTTTCCACGTATGGTTTCTTCCTGACTACCGGACATAGGGCGTCACGTACGCGCTGGATATTGGTGGTTAATGTGCTCACTTCTTGCTCTAGTTCCTGGATAGTGTCGATTTGCCTTGGGATAAGAGTGATATCATTCATGCTCCGTCGGAACATTTGCCAGTCAAGGTTTTTGTATGAGACGTATGTCGCATAGGCTGCCGGCCGCCTGTCAGGCCTCAATGCTGACAGGCTCAACCTGACTGGCAAATGATCCGAGTTAAGATCATTTACCACTCTAAGTGCATTATTGTTGTTTATCCCTCGGGTCATCGCCACATCCAGGAAGGAGGGCCGTCTGCGAGCATCAGAGGGATAATGAGTGGGGGTATTCGGGCGTAGAAGCTGGATTTCCAGGTTGTCTTCTAGTATTGATTTTAGAATGCGCCCATGGAAATTTGTGTAATTATCGCCAAGATTGACGTGATTTGCATTAAAATCACCGATTAAGATCGATTTGCAGCCTGGCTGCAAAAAGGCTAGGAAATTCTGCTGTGTATAGCGAGGACCGTTCGCTGCACTCTACTATACACAGCCCCCCCTCTAGTTCGACGCTAACATGTTCTATTGCTGTGCGCAATGTCATTTTTCTTTTGTAGCGGAGGGACCTGTGCAACGCCCCCCCCCCCCCCCCCCGGGTCGGTTCGGCCTGTCACATCTTTCGACCGCGTATTGATGTTTATGTTATGATTTAGGCGTGTTTCGTTTAAAAAGACAACCTCGGGCTGGGATTTATACAGAAAATTTCGAAATTCATCAAGCTTCTGCCTGATTCCATTACAATTCCATGAAACGATATGAAACATTTATGTGCACCATTAGTTGCCTTGAATGTTATACTTATGCATCTCTACTGCGAAAAATCGCAGTAAAGCTTGAATTAAGAGTTGCTTGTCGCCGTTGCATTCTCTAAGCATGGAAGCATATTCATCCAGGGCAAAAAATAATTCATTTAGATTTATTAAAGAGTTAATTTCGTTAACAACACTTGAAAGGCGGTTTATGTTCGTAATTGTATTATTAGTTATAGCATGATCGCTTACCGGGTTTGGTTGGTTAGTACTCTCATGTTGCGTGGCCCTGTTTTGCAAGGTGTTTGGAAAATTTTTATCGTATATGGCCTTCTGGTCTTCTCGGGTTGCTCTTGGCGCGTCCTTGGTTGCATTTTTACCCCGGCCCTCGTTCTCTTCGCCGTTCTGCCCCCGCCAGGCCGGCTTGACGGGCAGAGGAGCAGGTTTGTATGTTTGTCTCTGTTTAGGGTTCCTTTTTTGTTGATTTTCCTTAATTTGGTCTATTTTAAAAATATAGACCGGGCAGCTAGTGTCTATTGATCTGTGCGGCCCTCCGCAGTTCACGCATTTGATTTGATTTGACTCACATGAGGTAATTTCATGTGACAAACTACATTTACTACAACGCACGTCCTTTCGACAGTACGTTGACGAATGGCCATGCCTTTGTACAATTCTGTGTTAAGGGAGAATTAGGAATGGGTAAGTTTATATTAAAGCATGATCGGGTATTATTTAAATTTACAGGATGAATTATGGATGAATACTTTTTATGCATAACACAAACAGACTCAAGAACAAAAATTGAAGGAAGAGTCAAAATTTGTTCTTTGATAAAACAAAAGGTTTACATGACGCTCTACTTTTAAATCCACATAAGTATCTCAAGGCGCGCTTTTGTAAAACGAACAGTGACTGAAATAGAAAGCTGGATGAATTCCCCCAAAAGCAAACTCCATATCTTAGATGAGAATCGATTAAAGCGATATCTTTAGCTGCTTTCGCATTCAATTCATTTTTGATTACTTTTATTGCAAAACAGCTCGATGCCAATTTACAGCTAATTTTCTCAATATGTTTGTCAAACCTTAACCTATCCTCAATGACTAAGCCTAAAAACCTATCAAAGTTTGTCATGATTAGGTTCTGTGAGCCTAAGCTTACTTCATTCAGCACACATTTAAAATTCAAAAGCTTCGTCTTAGACACATTAAATGACAAACAGTTGCTGTCGCACCATCGCTTAACACTGGCCAAATCCTGGTTAATTAATCTGGTTAGTTCATGAGTATCGCTACCATGCCAGAGAAGAGTCGTGTCATCAGCAAAGCATGTGCATCGGCCATGTTTCACTGTGAATGGAAATTATTTATATACAAAAGAAAGAAAAGTGGTCCAAGAATCGACCCCTGAGGCACACCTGCCGTGACACCCAACTCATCCGACTCTCCACCAGCAAATCGAACTTTCTGACTCTTATTTGTCAGAAAGGATTCCATCCATCTTAAGATAGAACCCCTAAACCCAAAGACCTTCAGCTTCCGCAGCAGTATCTCATGCGACACGCAATCGAAGGCTTTTGCCAAGTCACAAAACACCGCCGCGGCAGCCTCCCCATCATTCAGCCCCAGATACAGCTCCTCCAACAAGTTGGTATTTTTGGAGCATTGAAAGCCAAATTGACCGTTATTTATAACTTTTCTAGATTCCAAGTAAACAGCTTCTCCATGATTTTAGACAGTGATGGTAGTAAAGGTATTGACCTATAATTAGAGGCAACATCTTCTCCCTGCTTAAAAATCGGAATGACAATTGCTTTCTTAAGTAGATCTGGAAATTCGCCGCGCAAAAAGGATCCGTTCATGGCATCAGCTAATACTGAGATGGCTGACTGGGGAAGGCTAGCTAGAAGCCCTACATAAATCCCGTCCCATCCAGAGGAATTTAGTAAAGTATCAGTTATTTCTAGAGCCGTTACCGGTGTAAAGTAAAAGGAATTGCAGGGGCCCCTGCCGCAATGCCTCTAGTAACTTTAGCGGCAACTGAACAGTAAAAAGAGTTAATAGTGTTAGCATCCAGTTGTGATTTACAATTCGTAGATTTATCGATACCACGTAGCGAGTTAACAATCTTCCAAGTTTCCTTTTGTTTGTTTCCAGCAGACTGCAGTCTGTCAGTAAAGTATTTATCTTTTGCTAATTTTACGATCCTGCGAAAAATCTGTCTATATTTATAGAAGTGGTTCATAACAGTATTATTGCTAAGCAAAAATTTTCGAAGTGTATGCAAACTTCTCATATTCTTAGAAGAAACTTTCAGTCCCTTAGTTATCCAAGGCTTTTTATTTTTAAGTTTCAAAGATACTACAGGGAATTTACTATTAAAAATTTCAGTGAGTTTTTGGTGAATCGTCATCAAAGGTTGTTGAGTATGACACTGACTTCCAATCCGTACCCAAGCAGGTTTTTGAAAATTCCGCAAAGTTTCTTTTGCAAAAATTGCGTCCACGTATTCTTGTTGGTTTGAGTGGTCTTTTAGATGGGTGATTTTACAAAATACTGCCTCATGATCTGAAAGACCAGGATTCAGCACAGAGCAACACACACCCTCAGTAAAATTGGAGCACACATAATCTAAAATAGATGCTTTAATCCATTAGAACGCAACAGATATTCTACTGACCTCGCTAATTTATTATTTGTATCCAAGTAATTGATATTAAAGTCGCCTGCAATTACAACAAAGGATCTCGGTGGTAAGGAACTTAAAATTATTTCCAATTTCAATAAGAAAGAATCACCACATGAGTTGGGGGAACGATAAATGCATATAATAAATAAATTTGGCATATCAGATGATACCACAGAACACTAATTCTAGCGCACTACAAAGGTCAGCACATTTGTCACATTCCTTAAAACCAAAATGATCCCGGACATCATCTCTCACAAGGATCATTGTACCTCCATGTATAGACACAATTCTACAATATCTACTTATGAGGTATAAGTATAATTAGGCATATAAAAGGACTCATTATCTTTCAACCAGTGCTCAGTGATTAATAAGACTGTTGGATAGTTAAGAGACTTCAAAAAAAGCTCAAACTCATTTGTTTTAGATCTTACTGATTGTATATTTATATGAAGGGTGGTTAGCTTGCCTGAGTTTACCCTAAAAAAGTGTTACTATCATCAGTTAAGATCCCGTCAGAGAGGTTGGATTTTATATCTACGTCGTGAATAGTTCACGAGCTCCACTCTTTGGCTGTCATGCAGTTCTACCTCCCGCAAAGCATTGTCAGTTCCCACACTTAGTGAACCCGGAATATGTATTATATTAGAACTTTTATGTTTCAAGGTATTAACAGTTCAGCAAATATTGAGAGATCATAAATTTGTGCAATTTGGTGCCCTAATTGATCTAAAATTAAAATGTAATTTTTACAAATCTATCTACATGTTCTATAAACCTAGTAAATTTATAATTAAAAAACGAAACTTTTTTTGAAAACATATTGTTAACCAGAATGGGACATGACAAAAAAAGTAAAGAGGACTTAATACTATTGTTAATGTAATTAACACTGGGATATTTACCCCTACAGAGATCATTGCCCCCACAACCAATGATAATAAAGTCATCTTCAGTAAAATCCGTCGCCAAACTGCTTATATTCTCAAGAACGTTTTTGTAAGAAGCATAGTGTTTGGTTATAGTCAGAAGGCATGTTCCATCTCCAGGCCTCTCCGCAATGGTTTGTCCACATGTTTGACAGTTTGGTCACCCAAAAGTAGTACCTTTCTGACTGTAGCTGACAGCATAGGCTCTTGTCGAGGAGGTGAAGTTGCGTTCTGGTTGTTTTTATCTTTTATGAATCAGCATGAACGTTATGAAGGTAGCGGAAATATTAGTGCAAGGAATTTTTGTAAATTTGTATTGGTGTATCGGTAATAATATCTATTTAGTGTCCTAATTAGAATATGGTTACGGTATAGCCAAGTTTAATCAGACGCTTTGATTTTGGGGAATATATTCATTTTGTTTTTTAGCTTATTGGCTCAGCCAGAACAACATCCTAACAATCTAGCACTCCTTACATCCGATCCATTTGGGGATGCCCCTCATTTGGTCGGCTTGGAACCGAAACTGAGATCGAATCCCGCCGCTGTGTCCGCTACCGATCCGAAAGAACTCAGATCCTTGTTGGATGCATCGAAAACCGTCGATATGACGCATAATTCCAAATTGAGAGTTGTTCCGTTGAAAAGTGCAAGGGTAAGTTATGATGAACTGAGTACTTTATTTTTAGGATTTTGCAAGGAAGCTGCCATTTCATGTCATGTCAATATTTCAAGTGAGGTTTTAGAGGTTCTAAATTACCCTAATCTCTATGCACATTTAGCCTTTGTCACCTGTAAAACTGTATTTCAAGATTTTTTGCAACATCGATCTTGAAACGAACTATTTTTATGATTATATTCATGATCACTTTCAGTTAGAGCGTGCAACATAAATGAACTTTAGCGTCACTTAGTCTATAATCATAGTGGCACGATCTCTTCGGCATAGAGCCGCTCGTTAGGCGTCATTTTTATTGGATGGCTGAGGTTTACAGTATTCAAGTGAGCCAAAACCACAAATTACCCGGAGTGCTTATGGAGCCTGAAAAGTGCCCCATAATTATTCGGAATATTAAATGCAAGGGGAATACCGCAAAGTAATCACTTAATGTACCAGGTTATATCTGCACATAAATACAATAGACAATTTTCCATAGAACCACCCAATTGCTAATGCTTTATATGTATACATTATTTTTTAAGTTTAATATAGCTATTTCATGCACATCTGGTGATTTTTTAGGATAGTCTTTTTGACACCCTCCCCAAAGCTTCGGATAATGCTAAATCACCTATGGCCATTTACCAAAAGACCAATGTCCGAAGATTAGTCCTGAAACCAAGGCCAAGTGGGGAAAACACTCCTGGTCTGAATTCCACGAATATCCTGGACGTGTTGACCAGCGAGGATAAGGAAAATCGTATTTTCGTTGGTAGTGATGGAGGTGGAAAAGGAAACCCGTTGAAGTTGACGTTCGACGCTACTGTGAACAATGATAGTCTGGTTAATAATTCAGTCGAAACGCAGACGTTTACTATAATAAATTCAACTACCAAAGATCAGATACCAGGTAAGCTTTTTTCTCTATTAGTTTTGCCCAATATTTATATGTATGTTGAAATACTATATTTTAGGCAGGAAAATAGGTGGGAGACCTTATCAATGAGCTGATCTTGCACGACATATTCCATATTTGTCCCTTAGCGGTTTTAAAGACGGAATGAAATTGAAATCGAATAAATCAGGATCACTCGCTTTCTAATTTTGTAATAGAATGTACACACAGTTTTCTATTTGAGATGTAAATAGCATTCTATTCCAACTGATTTAAAAACGTGCACATAATTTCTCTGCCAAATAAGTGGAGGCCTGATTTGAACTTGCAATATCTCGCGAATCTGAATCAACATCACTGACGCGGAATCCGATTCTGCTAACACGTTCATTGCAGGAGGAATATTCTCAATTGACAACCTAAAGTTAAGCAAAAAGGCCTAACTACGTAATTAAGTGCATTAATGTGCACCATATAGTAATAACATAACTTCTGCTTTGGTTGCCTTCGGATTTCATAAATGTTGAAAAGTTATTTGGGCTTATATTGGTCCGATAACCGTTTAATTATCTTATTAGCAGCAGTAGTTGTTAATTAGTAATCTGGAGTCGCTTTTAGTCAAGCGAGTAGGCTTCAGGTGGTCCTTTTGCGAGCCTATACCCTCTATTTCTGCTTCAAAACCATCTTGAGTCAGGTTTTTGGCTCAGCCAAACTTCTGCACTTGATCTCTTGCAATGCCCGCTGCTCCGAAGAAACTGCTTTATCAAGTAAGTTCTTTCTTTTTAATTCATCTTTGTCAATATTTTTAGACCATAGTATACGAGATTCACCAGCCCCACCATCCGACGATGACGATGAGGTCACTAAGCAAGGAGCAGGCGATGCGACGAAAAGGCACCCCGCCAACATAATTTGCACCAGACCGGAATACTATACGTTACCAAGTTTAGATGATTTAAGTCCTGATGAAAATGGAAAGTGCATTGTTAAAGGATTTACTATTGGTAAGATGTGTTGAAAATTAATCCTTAATGATGAGTGTAATGAACGTATATAATATTTGTATAGCTGCTAAAGTTTTACATATTGTGACAGGTTCATTTAATCTTTACGGGGCTGCTTATTACGGATGATCACATCTGTTATTTTTTGCTCCTTCTGCTCTGATATACATTCTATTATGTCATATTAAGAGGGATATAAGTTTTCTAGCTCTCAGGCGAAGTCTGGTCCAACTGTATTACAGTATAATGAGCAAATTTGTATATTTTTAGGTCGAAAAGGTTATGGTAATGTGTACTTTCCTGATGAAATGGATGTGGCCGGTTTAAATATAGACGAATTGGTACATTTCCGTTATAGAGAAATTAATGTGTACCCTGACGATTCAAAAAAAATGCCCGTTGGTCAGGTGAGCTTAATATTTATTTATATTTAATTTCTGTATTATGCCTAAAAGCATTATGTACATTTACCTTCTCAGCACCTTGGTACATAGTTATGTGGTTAAGTAGTCACCAAGCAAGCTGTTTTCTAAATCTGGTTAACTCTTCACATTAGATCACGAATGCTTTGCATTCTAACCGGCTGTGCCTAAAAAGTGTCAATCGAAAATCAGACTCTTTATGGTCTTAAACTCTAAATGAATTTGAAGTTAGTGTATTTTGTTCAAAAAACGGCGTGTTGTTTCATTACATATACTCTCACTTTACCAATATAAAATATACCTTGATCTAGTGGAAAATACCATTATTATGATTATTTAATGATATTATTCTTGTAGGGGTTAAACAGGAAAGCTCAAGTCACGTTGGACAATGTTTATCCACGAAGAATTGGGTCCAATATGTTAATAAGAGATATAGGAGAACTAATTCAAATGAATTTCGCTGAGAAGCTACGGAAAGTAACAGAAAAAAAGAACGCTCGCTTCGTGGATTATCGGCCAGAAACTGGTAGTTGGGTATTTAAGGTAAATTAGAAAGATTATCAATATTCTAAAATTTAGAAAAAGGGAATTCCTTGAAAGAGAATATAAAACCAAATGAAATCGGAGCTGGGTACATGTCAATGAAACTTTGCTCAGAACTGGATTTGATCATCTTTGCAATCTGTAAAGAACGAAGAATATTTGTATGCCAACAATTTTTGGCAGTGCATGGTGACCAAGATATATTTGTACACAAATAATCAGTGACACTCGGTTATTTTGTATAAAATTGTTAGAAATTGTAATTAAACAACGTTATTTTGCAAAGTGAAAAATAAACCATGCAATATCGAAAACAATTTTATTGTTTAATAGTATATCAGAAAGTCATTCCTACCAAAAACAATGAGTGTGATTGTTACTATGTTTCGCAATTTCTGTTACTACAAATTACGGTTTTATAGGTTGATCACTTCTCTAAGTATGGCTTCAATGACAGCGATGAGGAAAGCGAGCAAAATGGCGTCGATGCTGCGAAAAAAGCTGCTCAAAAGGTCATTAATGGCAAGCAAGGGGAAATGCAGAAAGTACCTAAACCGACTGGTTTGCTCACAAAGGAGAGTCTTGAAGAGAAAGCTGAGGATCAGGAGGTTATTTCAAGAGAAACCAGTGAAGGGTAAGCTGAATTTATACCAAAAACCAGTTTGGAATATATTATTCTTTAATATCAATTTTAGATGTATAAGATAATTTTCAATTTATCTTTAATAGTTTGTTTATCATCAAATAAAGATGATTAACAATTGTTGTTATATGCAAGTAGTGCATGGTCAATTGATCGAGTCAATATGACCAATATGCATTTTACCGGTGTAATTTAGTCAAAATCCCTTACCGTGTATTGTATTGGTTGTTTTATTCACAGTTTTATAATTTATGTAGGTATTATGTATACCAATTCGAATGAAATAGAATCCAGCTTTATTAGTAACCAGTTGATCTAAGTCTTTGGAATGGATGATGCGGGGAATGCCGGTAATATATTTTGCTTACGCGGCATGCATTTCGTGGGATGGCTGTGTAGTAACTTATAGACCTTTTATAAGGCTTTAATTAGCAAGAAATACACTTACAAAAGTGGACACATGATAGATGACATTGACTATGTTAAAATACGCAACAAGGTAGAACAATATAAGGGATTAAGGTAAAATAAATATACAGGGACTTTCGAATCTATTACATTCTCCCCAGCTTCATTTTTGAACGTGATCTTCTAAGTACCTAGGGGGTCTTCTTAATCTACTAGGAATGTATTTTATCTGCCTTTTGCTCTTTAAGCTTTGGATTCGGACTCTCTTGATCACTGTTGACTACAGAATCAATAAGTACCTTGGAGTCGCATGAAAGTTCGAAGTTTGATGGTTCTTCATCCGAATGTAATTGAGTCCGCATGTTCAAATAATGGAAGCTCGGAAATGTCTGAGGCTTTAGATACTAGAGTTTCTCCAGTCGATTTTCTAATAGAGTTTTATCTCCACGGGGAGTTAAGTGCTTTAAGGAAATGGTTACTTCTCGACCATCTGTCTATCGAACCAAGGCATACTCGGGGTTTGCCTCTACCAAGTCTACTTCTTCAACGAGAGGGTCGTACTTGGAATTCCAAACATTCTTTTTCATGAAGATCTTGTTTCCCGGAGTTGTAAGCCAAGATGGAATAGCAGTCCCATTTGTGGATTTTCTTGCATGAAGAAACATGCGTTCATGAGGAATAGAATTAGTAGCGGTGCACAATAGAGAACGGATTGAATGAAGAGCGACTTCTAGGACTTCTTCCCATTGTTGTAATTTTAGATCTCTTGATTTCAAAGCAAGAGAAATAGTTTGCCAAATTATACCATTAAATCGTTCAGTTTGCCCATTTCCTTGAGGATTATACGGTGTAGATCTACTGGAGGCTATCCGTCTAGAGTATAAAAATTATTTTAATTCATAGGACATAAATGATGATCCTTGATCAGAATGAACATATTTGGGCATCCCAAATATAGAAAACAAATTATTTAAGCACAGTATTACTGTATTTGCCGATATATCAGATAGGCAAAAGGAAAACGAGAAAATTCGTCAATGATAGTTAAAATATACTGTTACGGGTCGACGAGGGAAGTGGACCTTTAAAATCTAGACTTATTCTTTCAAAAGGAGAAGTTGCTTTTATAAGAGTTCCATTATGTTTAACAAACTTTGGCTTGATTTCAGCACAGATTGGGCAAGATGCAGCCATTAATCTCACATCGTCTACTGAAAGCGACATATTTTTAGATCCGATCCAATGTATCATTCTCGTGACCCCATGACATAATGCTTGATGTAAATCGTACAGTGTTTTCTCTCTGCTGGTTCCACAAACTCGTGAAAAAGTGTCAGCAACAGTGTTGTAACTGCCAGGGCGATATGTTATAACGTAGCTATAACATGAAAGCTCCAAACGCCATTTAAGAATCTTTTCATTTTTGATTCTGCTGCTATGCCTTGCATTAAACATAAACGAAACAGAATTTTGGTCAGTGATAAGTTGAAAATGACGTCCAATTAGAAAATGACGCTACTTTTGAGGGATTCGACTAAAGCATACGCTTCTTTTTTGACGGATGAATTGCCTCTTTCAGTTTGACTTAACGTTCTGGAGAAAAACGCTACAGGTCTCCCATCTTGGCTTAAAGAAGCAGCAATAGAATGGTCAGATGCATCAGTTTCGACGACAAGTGGAATACTATCTTCAATGGACGCAACAGCAAAACTGGCAATATCACTTTAAGCCTCTTGAAGTCTTCAATTACGGGTTTGGGCAAAGTGAACATTTTACAGGAAACTAGTCGGTGGTTTTTTTTCAGAAAAAGAAGGGATCCAGTTTGAATAATGAGCAAACATACCAACCGCTCTTGTTAATGAGGATGTGTCAGTAGGAAGTGGAAGTTTTAGCAAAGGTTCAAGTCTGTCAGGGTCTGGTTTTAATATTTTGTCTTCAATCAGATACCCAAGAAGCATAATGGATTTCATAGAATACGAGCTCTTCCTTTCGTTAATAGTGAGATTATATTTCTTTACTATGGATAAGAAAATTTGAAGATTTTTGTCGTGTTCATGTTGATTCCGCCCACAAATGGTTATGTCATCCAAATAGGCTTATATTCCTTTAAGACCCTCAGATTTTATGATATAATCAATCACACGTTGAAAACAAGCGACCCCATTAGTCACGCCAAAAGGTATTCTTTTAAACTGGTACAACTTACCATCGGCTTCAAAAGCGGTGTAGAGTTTTTCGTCTTCACTTATAGGGACTTGATAGTTTGCACTTTGAAGATCTATGGTACTAAAAATCTCGAATTGAGCCACCGCACCGCACGGACTGTATCTTCAATATTTGGAAGAGCAAATATATATCGCATCTAAATACGTGAATTTGTTGATAGTTTGTGTGTAGTCGACCACCATCCTCTTCTTATGGTTTGCATTTTTCGCTATCAAAACTTGTGCACACCATGGAGAGTTTCTTTCTTCTATAATTCCATTCAAGAGAAGGGTTTTAATTTCAATTAAAATAAATTTTACATCTTCGTGTGAGGATCTTCGAGATTTGGTAGCAATTGGCCGGCAGTCTGCTGACAAATTTGGAAATAAAGTTGTTGGTTTTATATCCAATGAAGGTAAAGAACAAGCGGAAGGTCAATCAATTATTAAAGGTTGTTTTGGGCCTGCGAAGTGTAATTTTAGATTGGAATGTTGATTGAGTGTATCATCGGCACATAAGTCTATAAGAACTGTTAATTTATGGTGGTTTAGTTCCAAATCGACAAAACAGTGGCCTGATATAGGAGATTGTAAGGCAGTAGAGGCCATGGATATGTATCTAGTACTTGGAAACACAGGTATAGTTACAGATGACAAGAAGCTTTTACAAATATAAGTTTCTGAACTTCCTGTATCAACTAAAACATCAGCAGTAAAGCCATTAATTTTGACTTTGATAACACACCTTGCTAAACTTTTTGGAGCGAGAATTTCTGAAGAGGGAATGAGTGAAGCTGAGAATGCCTTTAATTTGCTTTTACTTTGACATACCTTTGAAAAGTGTCCCTGTTTTCCACAATCGCTGCACATCGTAATCCTTGCAGGACACAAATTGCGCAGGTGCCTTTTATTACTTCCACAGAAATGACGCCTATATACTTTTGTGGCTGCAGCAGTAAAGTGAGATTCATGTTCTACTATGGTTTGTTCAATTGTTGAAGGTACTGAATTGACAAAATTTGAAGACATAGTGTAGCTGAATGGTTTTGGGCTGACTCCAACGAAAAAGCTTGGTTTACGGCGTCTTGCAGTTTTAAAGAGTGATTTTCGAGTAGACGTTCTCTAATATGGCAGGAACTTAATGCACTAATAAATGAGTCTCTTATGTAGTCATTTCGGTTTTCATCGGCCGTGACAGCTGAAAAAATTGCAGTCTTTAGTTGTTTCAGCATTTGTATGTACTGATCTATCGTTTCACCAGGTTGTTGCTTTCTAGAAGTGAGACAGTGTCTAGCAAATATTTCATTTCTAGGTTTGACAAAAATTGTATCAAGTTTTAATTGCATCTGAGTATGTCAAACATTCGACGATATATTCATAGTTGTTATGATTTACATGATTTATCAAAAGTTTGAGTTTTTCCGGATCATCGATTTTCTCAACAGTAGATACAAAGTTATTAAAGGTTGTCTTCCAGTGGGTCCATTCGCGCGCTTTGGAAGAATTTGGATCAGCGTCGAATCTGTCTGGCTTTAGGAATTTATCCATTATTGGTAATTAAATTGTAGTAACATAGACCTTTTGATATAAGGCTTTAATTAGCAAGAAATACACATACAAAAGTAGATGACATGTTGACCATAGAGAAAGCAGTTGACCATCGAGGAAATAATCTTTCTCGATGCGTTGTCTATGTTAAAATACTAAACAAGGTAGAACAATATAAGGGATTAAGGTAAAATAACTGTACAGGGACTTTCGAATCTACAGCCTGCTTATTTTTATTTGCTTAATCCCGACCTCGACTGGGCAAGCTAAGAATTCTAAGATTTTCAAATTTATTTCCTATGTGTTAGTGAATGGGATGTGTTTTTGTATCGGATCGGCTTTATCAAACCTGTGATAATATTAATAGTTAATGAGAAAAAACTACAATGAATTTTAGTAAGCCTAGATATAAAATCTGTGATTGTTTTTCGTAAGTAGGAGCTGGTCACAAAGTTTTATGACACACAATATAAAATGTAATAACATAATTAACATACATATTAATCTCATTAGTATCACTTATGATTATGAATCTTTTAATACTAGTTTGACTAATAGTGACCAGTCAACAGATCCAACCAATTTTTATGTTGGATTTCTGCGATATTGCTTATATTTCTTCATCTTTCAGGCGGAGGTTAAAGAGCGCTAATTTCTTTATATTCAAAGCAGTAAATTGATTTCCACGATACTCCTCTAAATTTGGCATTTTGTCCTAAGCCTAAAAATCACGAGTTGAGTGTGTGTGTTTATATGTCCATTTACCAAATCGAACCACCCTTATGTATAATTCTACGATACAGACGCTTTCTAGTACTTTCCCTGACAATAATTAGCCTATATAGAAAAACCAACTTTGTACTTGTTTCAGGTCTCAAGATCCTTCTAGCGGCGCGTTTCGCCTTGACAAGGATATTATTATTGACGCCGATGAACACCAAGAAAACGATCTTCTTCATCATAGTATGTTTTTGGACGATGCATCAGAAGAAGACTACCATCACATTCCTTCCAAAATGCCCATGGATTTAAGTTTTGGATTATATCCTAAGAATCAAAATGCTAGAAACATACAAGTGAGTCTAGGAACTTCAGTTAATAATTTACCAGTTGAGTTAAGACAGCAGTGTGTGTCTCAAGTTAGTAGATAAGAGAAAATATACATGCGGTACATACAATTCACAAGCACCTAAGAGTTTTGGACAGTTAGTCTGCTAACTCATTTAAAATCTTATGAGACACTGCTAATATATTCTTAACTCTTCCATATGCTATTATGTCTTAATTCATAATATATATTCCATACACTGATACAATTTGAATGGGATTATAAAATAATTGTAGCATGGTTCTTGCTGTGAGAATTTAGCAAGCGGATCTTATATGCCGTGCCTGATTAGTCTAGCAGTCACAAGCTCTTTAATTTTTATATCAGATGATGAAAAAAAAACTCGAAAGCCATTACGTCCTTGTCCATGTGCTATTTGAAAGTTTAGAAAACGTCTCCCTTCTTTGTACATTTACATGAAAAATTCAAAACGATAGCAATCAGCTCTCTATTTGTTAACAAACTGTTAATCCGTTTTAAAATTCCAAAATTATCAAGTCAATAGAACTACGAAAAAGTACAGGTATTGAACATCTACGGATCTTTTTTCGCTATAATAATTTTATTCAATAATTTGTACACCAGCATATTTTTAAATCGACGCTTTTTGTGGTAAATTCCATGTAAAATTGATTAGTTTTTTTTAAACTATTTTGCATGTATTTACTTTTCAGATAATGAAATCTACTCTATTTGCCGACGACGACAGATCATCAGATGATGCTGGCAGTCACATTTCTGTTATCAAACAATACCTGGATTTGCCGGAAATGGAGGATGAAATTCCTAGGTTGCCAACTTTACCGGAAGAGATGCCTGTGAGAAAACGCGCCTTATTACGCCCTAAAGTCTGGAAAGTTTTTAATAATTATCAGATGCCTAAAGCTACATCTACATTGTTGCCAAATAGGTTAGTATGAGAGTAGAGGAAGAGAAATGTCTTTGGAGCTTATTTTAAACATAAATGTGGTCTATATATTACTATGATTTTAGGTGTTGCATTGATATGGGTATGTTCAAAGGAAAATCTTTTAAAGTAGGTTGGTCTAAAGGATTTAATTTTTATAGCCTAGATAGTGAAGAGAAAGAAGCGAACAGTGAATTAATTCTAAAAAGCATTGATGCATCGCCAGGGTTTGACCCGCTAAAGGTATGTATCCAAGCAGCATATAACTAAATATCATAGACTAGAAATCTGAATATTTTATTTTAGTACCTTCCTAAGTTCTAATTATCAACTAATGTGTCTTAATAAATATTGAAACAATTATCTGGTTGAGCCTTCTTAGAATGTATTTTGTAAATTAAACCTCTGAACTTAAACTGCTCAAAAAGGATCATGCCAATATGATAATCCAAAATGGGAAACGCTTTTCGGGCATCATGTTGTTTATGACTAGCTTTTTTTTGCAGCGAGGTTCCCCATTTACAAAAACTGAAATCATGCTTTGTGAATGTAACTCCAATAACATTTCCAAAATTTTTAGAAATCGATCAATAAATAAAATTTATCCAATACTTATTATGTGCAAATGTAATTTAACCCGCAGTATATTATTTCCACTTAAATTTGGGGTGATTCAGGCTAATATGTATCCTGTAAACATTTCTTCAGTTAAGCTGTCTTTCTAAAACCAAACATAAAATTCTTATTATATTACTTAAGCGTCAGTTTATATGGTGCATTTCGATCTAATTAATTAATAATATAATAATGTTTTATTGTCAAAAAATTTCGCAAATCCTTTAAATCTTTTAAAGAAATTCTGGCAGTGAGTTGTACTGTTTAGTCTCAGTAAGTATCGAACAGCTCTCTTTTGTAGTTTGAAAATACGGTCAAATTGAGTTGCACAACACGTACCCCAGAATGGAAGGGCATATCGGAGATGCGACTCAAAAAGGATATAATAGACTGTTCTAGCAGTTGACAAGTTAACTCCCTGGAAACCGTTCTCAGCGCAAAACAGGCAGAACTTTTTTTTTGATAATGCATCGATGTGCAAGTCCCACTTTAAATGGATTTCTACAACAAACCTCAAGAATTTCACAGATTCAACGACGTCAATAGTGGTGTTATTAAGTACAAAAGATTGCAGCTTACTTTTATATGACAAAACTTTAGTTTTAGAATCGTTGAGGCACAGAAGATTAGAATCGCACCATGATTTAATGGTGATTAAGTCACTAGATACAGTTCTGTGAAGCGCGGTAATATCCGGGTTGCTTCAAATGAAACTAGTATCGTTCGCAGAGAGGCAGACTTTACCGCTAATGTCCAGACAAGCAATGTCGCTGATAAACAGCGGAAACAAAATAGGGCCTAGTACTGAACCCTCGGGTACTCCACAATCTATTGGCTTGCAGAAGATATCGACGTATCAGCCCTCACAAGCTGACTTCTGTTGTTAAGATACGACTTAACCCATTCGAGAGGCACTCTTCTGAATCCGTAGTACTGCACTTTGTTAATTAATTAATGGTTGTTGAGGTTGGAGTATACATAATTAAAGAAGGAAAACATATCATCATTTGTGCATTTGATCCTTAAAAATCCAAATTGACGGGTAGTAAGTATTTTATATTTAGAGAGATAAGATAGAAGCCTTTTTTTAACCAATCTTTCAATGATCTTTGATAATGTGGGAAGCCGTGCAATTGGTCTTTACCTCCCCCTTTAAGCAAAGGAATACTTATTGCCGTCTTAAGACAGATGGGAATAACCCCATTTTGGAAAGACTTGTTAATTAAAGTAGTAAGATGGTTTAATGTGCATTCCGGCAGGTTTGAGAACATTTTCAGAGTAAGCCCATCAGTCCCAGATGAGAATGTGTTTTTAATGCCGTTAATTGTACTGCAAAGCTTAGCTAATGCTACAGGCGTAAAGAAGAAAATGTGTAAGTTCACATTAGCATTAGAGAGATATGAAAGTGGATCATGAGAAGGAGTATGGTGTTCATTAAATCTTTAGCCACATTTACAAAGTAATTGTTTAGGTTCTCAGGTGAATTAGCGATTGTGCTAGACGAAGAAGTTTATTTCGTAAGTCATTCACGATAGACCATGATTCTTTAGCAACGTTACTGGAGTTAGCCAGCCTCTCATTATAATAAAATGTTCTTGGCAGCTTTTATAGTCTTATGATAGACTTTTCTGTAAAGTTTCACGTAATCATGGAAGAAGACGCTGTCCGAGTATCTCTTTTAGGTCAGATAATGAAGGCATGTTCTTTGCAGATGTGCGTAAGCCTTTAGTTGATCAGGGTTTATGCTGTGTAATTTTGATAGGTCTAAGAGGAAAGGAGTTGAATGCCAGACTAGATAAAGTTTTTATAAATCTAGAAAATTCGGTATCGATATCATCAGAGAGGACAACCCAGTCAGTTGTTAGAAAATGTTTGTCCGAAAAAATACGACATGATTTGCGCGAAACATTTTTGCATTTGGATTTTACAAAAAAGTCTGTTAATACTGCCTCATTATCAGAGAAACCCGAGTTAAAGACAGCACAGTCAACGAACTCTGGATCAAAAGATGACACGACATAGTATATAGTACTAGAATTAGTTTTTCTAGTTGGTCAGTTAATATGCATGATTATACCAAAAGAGTCGAAAATGGACCGAAGAGATTCTTGAGCAGCACACACACTGAAAAAGTCAATATTAAGGTCGCCACACAAAATTTTTGCTTTTTAGAGGCAGGGACTCAAGCAAGCTCAGTAATCTGACTGAATATATGCATGTCAGCGTCATGTGTTCTATAAATAGAAACAATATAGAGGTCATAAGCATTATAATAGGTGATGGAAAATTCAAATACTTTACAATAAATTATCGAACTTAGTTACTGCCGAAAAGGCGTTGTTAGTAGACATTATCATAGTACCTCCATGAAATAAATTCTTCTTCTTCTTCTTCTTATTCTTTGTAAAGACCTTTTGGTCTGTTTATTTCGAAGGCTGGTCAGTGTTGTTGATTCTCCTGTGATACAGATGTCCAACTATCTTTCCATCTTTTTGGTGGTCTTCCGATTGGTCTTTTACCAGCTGAATTTCCATTTAGCACAATCTTGGCTATTCTTTCGGGGTCCATTCTTTCTACGTGGTCCCGCCAGTATCTTCTACGTTTTCGTCCCCATCTGATTACATCTTCCACCTTGCAGGTCTCTCTTATTGTTGCGCTCCTCACTCTATCCCGTAGTCTTTCCCGCTATTGACCTTAGAGTCTTCATCTCTGTACGCATCGATGTACGCTCCAAGGTATCTGTAAGCTGTGACTTGCTCGACAATTTCATTATTTATGACCGGCTTACATCTCGTTAGTTCCCTGGCAAATGTCATACATTTTGTCTTGGAAATTGATATTTGCATATTAAATTGTGTGCTGACCTGATTGAATCTGTGAAGTTGTCTTTGCAGATTGTCCCCCGCTTTTGCCAATATTGTCGCGTCATCAGCGTAGCAAATTATGCTAATCGATTTTCTGTTGATCCTATACCCCATTCTTAAGCCACTAACCTCTTCAATGATCTCGTCCATAATCAGGTTGAATAGAAATGGGCTTAAGCTATCCCCTTGTCTTATACCCTATGATATCGGTATATCATTTGTTGTTTTATGATCAACTTTAATTCGGGTTGAATTGCCTGTGTTTAGACAGCATACTGTTTTTATAATTCTTGCCGGGGTTCGTTTTTTCTTTAAGATGTTGATAATGTCTTCCAGTCGGACACGGTCAAATGCTTTTGTTAAATCGATAAAACATACAAAAACGGGGGTGTCGAATTCTATTGCTTTTTCTTTTATTTGGCGTATGATAAATAGGGCGTCAGTTGTAGACCTTTTTCTCCGAAATCCTTGCTGTTCGTCTTTGATTTCGATATGTCGTTCAATGAGGCCGGTGAATAATTTCATGGTGGAGCATAGAATAGTTATACCCCTATAGTTCTCTAGGTTGGTTTTTGTCATTTTTTGAAGATGGATATGGTGAAGCTCTTATGCCAATCATCGGGAATTGTTTGTGAGCTTAATATTCCATTGAAGAGTTGCGTTAGTTTTTTTGTGAGTTCATTTCCACCATACTTTAGAAGTTAGTTGGGTATATTGTCCACACCCGGTGCTTTTCTATACTTCTCCCGTGAAGATATTGAGACCTCTTCTTCTTCTACCTCCTCAGCTCTCATCTTTGTGTCTTGGTTGTTATCGTAAAGGTCATTAAAATATCTCTCTCAGTGGTGCAGTGACACGCTTTTTTATTTGAATGTATTCGTTCACAGGCTTTTTTCGATTTTTAAGCATCTTCCACAGTTTCCTTTGAGCAATACAAATCGTGTTGCATGTCGTTGATGTATTTTTCCCAGTACTCTCGTTTAATCCTTCGGATCTCTGCGTTCACCCGGTTGCTAGTCTCTTTGTGTTTGATGAAATTATCTTGCGATTGTGTGCTTTTGTAAAGCAAGTTGCTTTTCCTTTTTTCATTGGCTAGCCTTTTCACCTCCTCGCAGAACCATGGTTTGTTGTGGTTTTGGGCATGCACGTTAATTTTTCTTTTTTCTAGGGATTCTTACGCGGCTTCATGGATACACATTTTTATAATTTCCCAGTTCTCATTGACATTGTCGTCGGTTAGATTTTCGTTTAGTAATTTGTTGGTAAGTCTCCGCTGGTATAATTCTTTTGTACTGTAAGATAAAGTAGTACTGTGAGATAAATTACTTTTATTAAATCTAGTTACTGTAGTATAATTTTTGACAAACACAGGCTCATCAACATTTAACCAATGTTCAGTTATGGCAATGATTTCTGGAAAATTAAGCTCTTCTAATAAAGGAAATAATTCATATGTTTTGTATCTTAAGGACTGAATGTTAATAAGAAAAACACTAAGCTTGCCATCATCCAATTTTTCAGAGGGTGCTTGATCCTTTGTTCGCGTCAATCTACCTAAAAATTCCCCCTTCTAATCGGAGAGCCAGTTGAAAAATTATTGCTATGTCTTTCCCAAACTTTCTCAAGGTGTTGAAGTCTCTCCGATGAAAAGAAAGACCGGAAGGCAGATAGATCCGCTTCAACCTCCTTGGAATCAATACCGTAGGCGTCGTGGAAGCGATAATACACCTTACGCAAGGAGTCCACGTCACTAGGAAGTCCCTCTGAAACTAGAGCTAATCTGATGCTAATGTTAGTGTGCCCTTCAAAACACAGACTGGAAGGTTGGTCATGGAGATAGGCAAGGAATAGCCGAAGAGCCTTTAATATGGAGGGGCCCTCAGTCTAGCTAGCAAATAACGACCATTGCATCCGAATCTCGCGATAGCCGCACTATAGATGGAATCATCGGGGCCACATCCAGCTCACCACCCCTCTTCGTACTTTTCTCCCCAACAACCTCCAAATTCTCCAGCGCAACAGACTTACAGGGAGCCAAAGCTACCCTGTCAGAGCCAACCCTGACATATTTCAGTAGTAATAACTGTGTCATGGTTATCTGTATGGTCGGTCTGAGTCGAAACCGACTTTTTTACTGTTGGTGGGTTACTCCTAAAATTGGCTTATCTGTGGCAGCCAACTTTTCTATCGTGAGTGCCATTTGATTTACAGACCTTTATTTTTTATGCTCGCCACTTTAGCAAATGTTAACCTAGCCAAATAAACTCTTTGTATAGTGCGGGGTGTCTTTTCTGCAGCCAGCTTTAGGGTGACTTATTAAAATGGTACTTTGTTGGACATTGAACGATTATTAGGATAGTGGATTTGCTAATATCGGCAATATAATAACTAGAATTTTCCCATTTGGTGTAGATTTTAAAGTGAGCAAATCATCCGATCAGTTCAGCTATCGTCAATATGTAAAAGATCCGGACGAGCTATTAAAGTAGACTGGCGCTGCTGTTCGTTCCAACTTCCACCGGCTTTACAGCTGGATAATCAAGTTATTTTATAAAAAATATGTATTATTATTATTACGGGTTTAAATGTTTATATTTGTGTAATGCGTATGTATGTGTCTTTCACTATTTGCCAATATTTTAAAAGGTCCTATATAACGTCCTCGATAAACGAAAGAGAATGGTTAATTATTACATTCTTGAGATAGATGAAGTTAATAACAAACTTTTCGAATTTGCTCAAATAATATTGAGGATAATGTTTTCTTGGGCTTAAATATTCTAAGGGACAGAAACTTGTTAAGTAAGTTGGCAACATTATCGTAATATTTATTCGTCTTTGGAATTGTTTCATTATTAACTCAATGTTAAAATAAAAATTGTTTTTTTAAAAAAAATGGGGTTCACGATATTTGTCATAAATGACACAAAAGGAACGCGGTTTTCCTTCAAAATGATTTAGATATTTTATGAAAGCCTAAGATTCTTCATTTATTTTGTAGCATATATTTTGTTGTCATAATCAAGTATTGAATCCTCATAAATGCCGCAGCGAATAAATACATAACTTTCAGTACTTTTGTCATCAATATTAGAAAAGTATACAGCAGAAAATTTTCTTATTTCATATTCATTTATGTTTTATAGGACATCCTGACACAGTCCCTTAAAGTAGTTCTAGAAGAATCCACACATCAATTGAGTTCTTCAAAAATACCGACTTTCAAGATTCTGAAAACTGACTCTTACTTGAAAAAGCAAAGCGCGATATTCGAAAAATTGGCAACTCAGTACAACAGTTCTCAAGCTAACTATCTACATAGCATTTGGACTCTCTGTACATCCTTATGGGGACCGAACGAAAACACTATAGCCAACAGACGACATTTGCTGACAGAATGGTTGAAATCTGCTTGCAACAGTGATGATCTGACACTGAGAAACGGCCCATTCAAGTCTATTACTGAAGCTACGGAGAGCATATTTACACATTTGTCGATTTTTAAGGTAAGAATTAACTATTAATGTGGTATATGAAATACGTCGTAGGTCTTCAGTTTTCATTTTATTTTATTGAAGAGTTTTACGTCATGGGGGGACATAATCGTAGAGAATGTGTGACACTCTGTGAAGCATAGGATTATCAAATCATAAAGGGTATGTTGTGATCGCTCACAAAGCATCCATTATTACGCCTAGTTCATAATTTAGAACAATACGTGGGTTAGTTGGAAAATAAAAACAAGTTTGCTATTAACCAGAAAAGCATTCTTGTCGATTTGAATATCCGTAAAGATTTCAAAATTTTAACTTTCTGTATTTTTAAGGTGTTTGATGCTGCAGGCATTGCCATGGATTCAAAATTACCAAACTTGTCGCTTCTTATAGCACAACTTAGCCTCTCCAATGCTACGAAAAGTTTTATGCAAGAGCAAATAGAGATTTGGTATAGATCCTTAGCCTCCAATCACATTTCAAAGGAGTTGAAAAGGTTATATTTACTGCTGTCTGGGATTCCCACGAAAGATGATGTTAATATTTTCGATGGTATCGATTGGAAACGGGCATTTGGAATGCATTTATGGTAAGTGCTATTAAATGATAGATTTTTAGCATTCCTGATTTTTTGATTTTTAATAAAGCTTTTAAATTAATTTGTGTAAGGTTTTATAGAAGCATTTTATGTTTTTCTATATATAGGTCTTAATTTGTACCTAAATGAGGAGATTATGTTTTTTATAGCTACTATAAGTATTATATTTTATGAAAATTATAGAAACATTTATTTTTTAATATTTTGAGTAATTACTGCCTCATTTTTTATTATGCTCTATTTAGTCTATTTCATACTCGCGTTTCTATTATACTTATTCACTTACTTTATTTATTTACTTTTCAAATATACAAAGATATTACATAAAACGTTCTGAAATATTTTAAGCTCGTCATAAACATGTATAATACATTACACGATTTTAATAGCAAAACTGATTAATACCTTCAATTTTAGTTCTGCTTAAAAAAGTCTCGCATAAAAACACATCGACATAATTACTTAGTAAAAGTTTAGTGGGAAACGTTTGTTTAAAGCACGTGCAAGTTAGGTTGTGTGTTAGTAATTAATTTGATGAGCATTTTAGTTTATGTACTATATAGTGTTTTTCTTATTAATATTCAGTCCTCAAGACACAAAACAGATGAATTATTTATTTTATTAGAAGCGCTTAATTTTCCAGAAATCATTGCTATAACTGAATATTGGTTATATGTTGATGATCCTGTGTTTGTCAAAAATTATACTACAGTAATTAGATTTAATAGAAGTAACTTATCTCATAAAGGATGATAATGTCTACTACCAACAACTTTTCGGCAGTGACTAAGTTTGATAATTTATTGTCTGAGAAAGTATTTATACAAAAATACAAAATACAAATACAAAAACTCTTTATTTCCTTGACATGTAGAACACGTGTGGAAAACGTCAGAATAGCGAGTAAGATACCCAAGTGCCATAAACTAATACATATTATCGTCAAATCCAAAAAAAGAACAGTAACAGCATACTAAAAAAATAGATAACAGCTTGAACAAGTTTTTACATTCAAGATATTCTTTTAAGCTCTAAAAGCTGTGTCCGAGTAACATGTCTCTTACTTTTTGTTTGAAGACTGGAATGCTTTTTATTGTGTTCAGTTTAAGGGGTAAATGAGTATAGATTTTTAGAGGTAAAACTGTGGCGCTGTTCGCCACCAACTCTAAATTATGTTGAGGCAGGAGGAGATTAGAGGTGTGACGTAAATTATAATTGATCGCTCTGTCAGAAAAATTAGTATATGAATGTGGATTTTTCCTAACATGTAACACACAAGAAAGAATATACATTGAAATAACGGTTAATATTTGCAATTCCTTGAATAGGTCTCTACACGAATGTAATAGAGGCTTGAAAAGCATTGTTCTTATGATGCGCTTTTGAAGAATCAGAATACTGTCAATCTGTGGTGAGCCACCCCAACATATAATTCAGTAATTCATTCTTGAATAGATGTGTGGATCATAGTATGTTTCAAGAATATCAATGGAAACGAAGTTTCTGAAGTTAAACAAAACATATTTTTTTGTTGCGAGATTCTTACAGATGCACTCGATGTGAGTCACCCATCTAAGCTGAGCATCCAAGTGTAATCCCAAAGATCTTGTCACTGGTTTTTGGTGTATAGTTGTTCCATTGGTGCAAACACACAGGCTGCGATCAATTATGCCCGACGTAAACCAGACCATGTCCGTTTTGGACACATTCAAAGATAAAAAGTTCCGCTTACAGCAGTCACTCATTGCCTCCGCGCAAATACTCGCGTTGGCAGATAGGTCCTTATCATTTTTGGTGGATATTATTATGTTAGTGTCATCCGCAAACTGAGAAACATAGCCGTCGGGAAAGAAATCTATTAAGTCATTTATAAACAGTACAAATAAAATCGGCCCCAAAGTACTTCCCTGAGGAATTCCCAGATCCAAAGATTTATTGGAGAAGTTTATCCTTACTTTTTGTTTCCTAGAATCAAGGTAAGATTTTAACCAAGACAATGGCTTAGCTGTTATACCATATGATTGTAATTTGAGAATCAACAGATCGAAATTTAGACATATAGTCTTATTTTTGTTGTCCGAATTTGACATTACATACTTCAATAGTTCGAACAAAGCATCTTCTGTAGACTTACCCACTTGAAAACCGAACTGAGATGGGTTCAATAGTTGGTTGGTCTTTATAAAGTATTTTAAGTTGTCACAAAAAGCGTTCTCCAATATTTTAGAGAAAACCGTTAGGAGAGAAATGCCACGATAATTAGAGATCTATTCGACTGACCCCTTTTTATGAATTGGAATAACGATAGCCTGCTTTAATACGGATGGGTATATGCCATCCTCGAACGATCTGTTAATCAGCACAGCCAGAGGACACTTAATATTTCGGCAACGTGACCCAATAGCGAGCAAGGTACATCGTCGAACCCTTTGGATTCCTTTTTTGAAACTTTCTTAATTATATTACCAACCTCATCCGCTAATATAGGGAGCAGCTCCATCGATTCTCCAATAAATGGAGTAAAATTTAAATTTGAAAGTGTGGGGTAGTCTTTAACCAAGTTTTTAGGAGTTTCAAAAAAGAATCTATTAAACTCATCAGCAATATCACCAGTATTAATTGATACAATACCATTTTTCAGTTCGCTGGGCAAACCTCTTGACTTGTTAGCCGAGGTTTCATTTTTGATGATACTCCAGCAGTTTAAAATCCTATTGTTAAAGTAATTTCGCTTCGCATTATATATCGATCTTCTCTGATATCTTTTTAAGCTGATATATAGTTCGTATGACTTTTGGCAGCTGCAATTTTTATAGGTTCTATAGATGTCTCTTAAGATTTGACCTCTATTCTTAATTTCAGGTGTAATCCATTTATTTCCCGTAAAATTGTGTATATTTTTTCACTTTAGGAAAGCAGTATAAAATTATTAGATTAAATCTATTAAAAAAAAAAACACTAAACATCTCATCAGCATTATTTTGTTTCTCAAGACAAGCATTCCAGTCTTCTGCTCGAACGGATTCAATGAAATTATTTATATTGTAAACACTCTTAAAATTTCTGCGATAAACATATGAACAATTTTTTTTTGTAACTTTCAACTGAATACGCTGCATAAAATGGTCCGACAAATCACAAAAAACAGTAACACAATCAATCCGAAAAGAACAAACATTATTAAAAAAAATTGTCAATAACCGATTTACAATTCCCTTGAATTCTAGTAAAATCATTTACACACATTGAAAAGCCATAGGCGGCGAACAAATTTATTACATTTCTTGAAACATAACTCAGTTTATCCTGATCAAAATTAATATTAAAGTCTCCACAAATAAAACAGTCCGTTTTGTAGCGATGTCCCTCTAATAGAATTTTTTCAAGTAATGCATCAAAGGTAACTAAATTTT
The DNA here is from genome assembly GCA_016904865.1 of Pissodes strobi. NCBI lineage: Eukaryota > Metazoa > Arthropoda > Insecta > Coleoptera > Curculionidae > Pissodes > Pissodes strobi. Next base: position 112,201 of record MU186975.1, read on the forward strand.
CCGAAGGGGGCCGATATATAGTAATAACATTCAACACTCCATCACTTAAACAAATTTTTAAAGAAACAAACTCAAAGTTTCCCTCAATGGGGTCGACATTGAACGCCACGTCCCGGAATTCAATGCTGTTTCTCACAAAAACGGCCACTCCTCCTCCTAAAGAGTTGGAGCGGCAGTAGTAAGTGGCAAGTGTATAGTTACCTAAAACAATAGAGTCCATCTCATCATTCGAGAACCAAGTTTTCGTCAAACAAACAACGTCGGGAAATGATAGGGAGTCTAAGAGAACACCGAGTTCAGTTATCTTCGCCGACCTTGCACTTCTAATGTTGAAGTGGCATATAGTAATTTTTTCCCCATTGGAAGACTGCTCCACTGCTGGAGTTGACGCTCTTCAAAAAAAAAAAAAACGAAATTGCTTGACCAAAATACAAGGGGTATCTGCTCGGTCATAAAGCTGGGAGAGTAGAGTGTCGTCATGAGCGCAACTGATACGAAAAGCGGAGTTTATTCCCTTAGAGCCTAGTTTTTGTATCTCAAACTGCTGATTGGGCCAATGAACTCTAAGATGATTTTGGACATTATTTTCTGTAGTTAACTTGGTACAGCGACCAATATACACCCATATCCTGGACTCTGGAGCCTGAAGTCCTGCATCATTCTTCACACCTGAATTTCCTTTAATGACTCTAGAGTCCGATCGTCTTGTATGTGTATTGTCACGGTATTGAAACTTGTTGGAGTTGGAAGCTCCACTGCTATTATTCCCTTTACCTGTCTTACGCGATGCGGGGACGTTCGGCCTAACATCGGCTGACATGACAGCGTTCACTGACGAATTAGAAATATCTAAGTTGTTATCACAGACTTCGCATGGGACCTGTTGGCGGCTTGATTGCCGAAGAGTCATAATATCTTGTTCCAGTTTATCAATTTTATCCAATAGAGGTTTAGTAGCAGCCCTAAGAACAGATTCCATAATTTCACGAATTTCGTCTTTTGAAATAAAAAGCTGCTTAGCGCCGTCCCTGGCCGAACCTTTTCTGGTTTCAATAGTCATGCCTCAGGAAAAGCAAGAAGAGCCGGCAACTTGTCGATGAATATCAGTAGAACTATACGTGGTTCTGTACCAAAACTGACCCTTGACCCTATCCGATTTTATGTTCTAATGTTGTTGAATATGGTAAGTTTTATGCAGACAATTGTAGTTTTTATTACTTACTGCGAGCTACAGTTTGCTAATACTTCTTCCTAGTGTATCTAAATGTTATAATATTTTGTATGACACAAATAACACAATATTTTCAATGGAGTAGAACGAAGTAATATACTAATGTTACCGCGCGACGTTGCCTTCCATCGTCTATCATAATGCTTATGATCCATCGTCTATCATAATGCTTATGACCTCTATCTTGTTTGTATTTACAGAAAACCTGATGCGGACATGCATATGTTCAGTCAAAGATTATTGGGCTTGCTTGAGTCCCTGCCTTTAAAAAGCAAATTAATTTTGTGTGGCGACCTTTAAATGTTGACTTTTCCAGTGTGTGTGCTGTTCGATGTTCGAATCTCTTCGATCCATTTTCGACTCGTTGGGTATAATCATGCATATTAACTCTCCAACTAGAACAACTAAAACTAGTTCTGGTACTATATACTATGTCGTGTCATCTTTTGATGAATCAGAAATCGTTGACTGTGCTGTCTTTAACTCGGGTTTCTCTGATCATGAAGCAGTATTAACAGAATTTTCGGTAAAATCCAAATGCAAATTGCCTCACGCAAATTATGCCGTATTTTTTCGAACAAAAATTTTCTAGATCTCAAGCAGCTATGTCTAACAACTGACGGGGTTGTCCTATCTGATGATGTCGATACCGAATTTTCTAGATTTATAACAACTTTATCTACTCTGTCATTCAAATCCTTTCCTCTTAGGCCTATCAAAATGAAACAACATAACCCCTGGTCAACTAAAGGCTTACGCGCATCTGCAAAGAACATGCGTTCATTATCTCACCAAAAAAAATACTCGGACAGCGTCTTCTTCCATGATTACGTGATACAGAGAAGTCTATCATAAGACTATAAAAGCTGTCAAGGACAGCTGGCTAAATCCGGTAACGTTGCTAAAGAATCATGGTGTATTGTGAATGACTTAAGGAATAAGGCTTCTTCATCTAGCAAAATCGCTAATTCACCTGAGAACCTAAAGAATTACTTTGTAAATGTAGCTAAAGATTTAATGAACACCATATCTCCTTCTCATGATCCACTTTCATATCTCTCTAATGCTTATGTGCATTTACACAGTTTCTTCTTTACGCCTGTAGGATTTGCTGAGCTTCGCAGTACAATTAAAGACATTAAAAACAAATCCTCATCTGGGACTGTTGGGCTTACTCTGAAAATGTTCTCAAACCTGCCGGAATGCACATTCAACCATCTTACTACTTTAATTAACAAGTCATTCCAAAATGGTGTTTTTCCAAACTGTCTTAAGACGGCCATAATTATTCATTTGCATAAAGGAGGAGATAAAGACCAAGCTTCGAACTATCGCCCAATTGCACTCCTTCCCACATTATCAAAAATCAATAAAATATTGGTTAAAAAAGGCTTCTGTCTTTTCTTTCTAAATATAAAATACTTACTACCCATCAATTTGGATTTTTAAGTAACATATGCACAAATGATGTTATGTTTTCCCTTTTTAATTATGTATACTCCACCTTGAACAACCATCACTCTCTAGCAACAATTTACTGTGATTTCTCTAAAGCTTTCGATTGTGTAAATCATAATATCTTGATTAACAAATTGCAGTACTACGGATTAAGAGGAGTGCCTCTCGAATGGTTTAAGTCGTATCTTAACAACAGAAGTCAGCTTGTGAGGGTTGATACAGAGACAACAATGAGACACTCAACTATGTGTTAAAATATTATCCCATTCTATGCTCCGTCTTTGTCTCGCATGATGAAAGGTGAACGTAGATGGCGCTGGGGAATTTTCCCGCAAAAATTTTAAATAATTGCATTTTATGTTACTTTATTAAATAGCGATTTCTATTGGAAGAGTTAGTG
>MU186975.1:125289-142317 GCA_016904865.1 Pissodes strobi
GTGTTTGGAAAATTTTTATCGTATATGGCCTTCTGGTCTTCTCGGGTCGCTCTTGGCGCGTCCTTGGTTGCATTTTTACCCCGGCCCTCGTTCTCTTCGCCGTTCTGCCCCCGCCAGGCCGGCTTGACGGGCAGAGGAGCAGGTTTGTATATTTGTCTCTGTTTCGGGTTCCTTTTTTGTTGATTTTCTTTAATTTGGTCTATTTTAAAAATATAGACCGGGCAGCTAGTGTCTATTGATCTGTGCGGCCCTCCGCAGTTCACGCATTTGATTTGATTTGACTCACATGAGGTAATTTCATGTGACAAACTACATTTACTACAACGCACATCCTTTCGACAGTACGTTGACGAATGGCCATAGCCTTGGCACCTTTTGCATTGTGTAACGATTTTGTCGGATTTACGATATTCCCAAGAAATCTTTATGTTTAACAAGAATTTAACTTCCTGTTGTAACTTTCGTAAGGAAGTTTGTGAGTCAAGGACAACTAAGTAGAGTGGCACTTTCGTCTTCTTCATTAGGTAAATATTGACTACGTCGATGTTACATGAATCTGTGAGATCTTCTTTTATCTCTGCCAATGGAATGTCTCCGTCTAGGCCCCTCAGAACATAGGCTTTTGTTTTCTGAGTCTTATTTGCATAGGTATGATAGGGTAGTCTGTTGTCATCCATCATCCTCTTTACTGTTGTCCAGTCTCTTTCGTTTTCTGTATAGATTATAGTTGAATATTTGGTGTATTTAATAGTATAGGTGGTTATCTTCATTTGCTTCATATCGGCCTTGAGGGTTTTATGGTTCGTGATCTTTCCCTGTAGGACTACTGGGGGTGGAAGTGCCTTTTTGTTCTTGATTGAGTCCTTCTTTTGGGAGGGGTTCCCTGTTTTTGTTGACTTTTTAGGTATTGACTTTAAGCTGCTTCCATCCTCTTCCAGATCGCTGAGTGCCTCAAAAGAGTTACTCAAAGGCAGGGGTGGGGGTCCACCCTTGTCCAATCTCGTTACCTTTACATTTTTGCCAAAGGGCAGTGTTTTATATGGGGTCTTGATGACAGCGCCGTCAGTCTCCATTTGGATAGGGACGTTGGTTGCCTCTCGCTTTCGGTTATGATAGAAATGTATGAGGCTTTTGGGGGGGTATCCTTTGCAGGAGGCGACGTATGTTTGTTTTCGAGCTCTACGTGAGCGTCTGGGTTTCGTTTAGGGCGCTTTAAAGGCTCCCGGCCTGTATCGATTCGAGGCTTGGCCTCTTTCCTTTTAGGATTAAAATTATGCTTGAGCTTGAGGTGCTCTACTCCCTTATTGAGGGCTAGATACACCTCGGCGGTTGTCTTATGGCTAACAGAGTTAAGTGGCACTACTAGCGTACGGCATTCAGGGCACGAGTCTTTATTCCTATCTAAACGGTGTTGTGCTACTCGCACGCGTTTTAAGGAGGCCTCGTCTAGAGTTTCGCCCCTGGGGTCCAGAGATTTAAGTGAATTCGAGTCATCAAATTATGACTCGCTCATTTCAGAGAGTAAGCGTCGGGGATCCGACCCCGATTTAGTGATTTTACAAATATATATAAGCTATATAATACAATATTTACAGGTCTTTAATTAAACTATTTACACAGGAATTCAAAAATCACAGATCCAGCCCGAGATATCGGCTAGAAAAACGCGCAAAGATGCTTTTTGCCCGAGTTCCTTTATCAGTACTTTAGGCCGCAAGAAACGAAATCATACCAAGAAAATAATAACGCGAAACACAATATTCGAATAGAATTTGCACATAATAAGTATTGGATAAATTTTATTTATTGATTGATTCTAAAAATTTTGGAAACGTTATTGGAGTTACATTCACAAAGCATGATTTCAGTTTTTGTAAATGGGGAACCTCGCTGCAAAAAAAGCTAGTCATAAGCAACATGATGCCCGAAAAGCGTTTCCCATTTTAGATTATCATATTGGCATGATCCTTTTTGAGCAGTTTAAGTTCAGAGGTTTAATTTACAAAATACATTCTAAGAAGGCTCAACCAGATAATTGTTTCAATATTTATTAAGACACATTAGTTGACAATTAGAACTTAGGAAGGTACCAAAATAGAATATTCAGATTTCTAGTCTATGATATTTAGTTATATGCTGGGACTACATACTGCTTGGATACATACCTTTAGCGGGTCAAACCCTGACGATGCATCAATGCCTTTTAGAATTAATTCACTGTTCGCTTCTTTCTCTTCACTATCTAGGCTATAAAAATTAAATCCTTTAGACCAACCTACTTTAAAAGATTTTCCTTTGAACATACCCATATCAATGCAACACCTAAAATCATAGTAATAGAGACAACTTATTTAAAATAAGCTCCAAACACATTTCTCTACTCTTCTACTCTCATACTAACCTATTTGGCAACAATGTAGATGTAGCTTTAGGCATCTGATAATTATTAAAAACTTTCCAGACTTTAGGGCGTAATAAGGCGCGTTTTCTCACGGGCATCTCTTCCGGTAAAGTTGGCAACCTAGGAATTTCATCCTCCATTTCCGGCAAATCCAGGTATTGTTTGATAACAGAAATGTGACTGCCAGCATCATCTGATGATCTGTCGTCGTCGGCAAATAGAGTAGATTTCATTATCTGAAAAGTAAATACATGCAAAATAGTTTAAAAAAAACTAATCAATTTTACATGGAATTTACCACAAAAAGCGTCGATTTAAAAATATGCTGGTGTACAAATTATTGAATAAAATAGCGAAAAAAGATCCGTAGATGTTCAATACCTGTACTTTTTCGTAGTTCTATTGACTTGATAATTTTGGAATCAAAAACTAATGTATTAAAATGGATTGAAAGTTTGTTAACAAATAGAGAGCTGATTGCTATCGTTTTGAATTTTTCATGTAAATGTACACAGAAGGGAGACGTTTTCTAAACTTTCAAATAGCACATGGACAAGAACGTAATGACTTTCGATTTTTTTTTTTCATCATCTGACATAAAAATTAAAGAGCTTGTGACTGCTAGACTAATCAGGCAAGGCATATAAGATCCGCTTGCTAAATTCTCACAGCAAGAACCATGCTAGTTGTTGCTTTCGTACAATTATTTTATAATCCCATTCAAATTGTATCAGTGTATGGAATATATAATATGAATTAAAACATAATAGCATATGGAAGAGTTAAGAATATATTAGCAGTGTCTAACAAGATTTTAAATAAGTTAGCAGACTAACTGTCCAAAACTCTTAGGTGCTTGTGAATTGTATGTACCGCATGTATATTTTCTCTTATCTACTAACTTGATACACATAGTATTAACTGCTGTCTTAACTCAATTGGTAAATTATTAACTGAAGTTCCTAGACTCACTTGTATGTTTCTAGCATTTTGATTCTTAGGATATAATCCAAAACTTAAATCCATGGGCATTTTGGAAGGCATGTGATGGTAGTCTTCTTCCGATGCATCGTCCAAGAACATACTATGATGAAGAAGATCGTTTTCTTGGTGTTCATCGACGTCAATAATAATGTCCTTGTCAAGGCGAAACGCTCCGCTAGAAGGATCTTGAGACCTGAAACAAGTACAAAGTTGGTTTTCCTATATAGGCTAATTATTGTCAGAGAAAGTACTAGAGAGTGTCATAAATAGCACTGGGTAACTTAGAATTATACATAAGGCCGGTTCGATTCGGTAAATAGAGATTTAAACACTCGTGATTCTTATGCTTAGGGTAATGCCAAATTTAGATGAATACCGTGGAAATCAATTTACTGCTTTGAATTTAAAGAAATCAGCGCTCTCTAACCTCCGCCTGGAAGACGAAGAACTATGAGCAATATGACAGAAATACAACATAGGAATTGATTGGACCTGTTAACTGGTCACTATTAGTCAAAGTAGTATTAAACGATTCATAATCATAAGCGATACTAATGATATTATATGTATGATATTACATTTTATATTATGTGTCATAAGACTAACCAGCTCCTACTTAGGAAAAACAATCACAGATTTTATATCTAGGTTTACTAAAATTCATTGTAGTTTTTTCTTATCATTTATTGATATTATCACAGGTTTGATAAAGTCGATATAAAAGCGTTTCCCATTCACTAACACAAGGAAAATAAATTTGAAAATATCATTCTTAGCTTGCCCAGTCCAGGTCGGGATTACGCAAATAAAAATAACCAGCCTGTAATAGATACCTTGTTTAGTATTTTATCATAGTCAATGTCATCTATTATTTGTCAACTTATATCAAAAGGCCTATAAGTTACTACAATTTATTGAGCAAGTATGGATAAATTCCTAAAGCCAGACAGATTCGACGCTGATCCAAACTCTTCCAAAGCGCAGGCAGAATGGACCCACTGGAAGACAACCTTTAATAACTTTGTATCTACTGTTGAGAAAATCGATGATCCGGAAAAACTTAAACTTTTGATAAATCATGTAAATCATAACAACTATGAATATATCGCCGAATGTTTGACATACTCAGATGAAATTAAAACTTGATACAATTTTTGTCAAACCTAGAAATTAAATATTGGCTAGACACTGTCTCACTTCTAGAAAGCAACAACCTGGTGAAACGATAGATCAGTACATACAAATCCTGAAACAACTAAGTAAGGACTGCAATTTTTTAGCTGTCACGGCCGATGAAAACCGAAGTGACTACATAAGAGACTCATTTATTAGTGCATTAAGTTCCTGCCATATTAGAGAACGTCTACTCGAAAACCACTCTTTAAAACTGCAAGACGCCGTAAACCAAGCTTTGGCCTTGGAGTCAGCCTAAAAGCATTCAGACGCCTACACTATGTCTTCAAATTCAGTACCTTCAACAATTAAACAAACCATAGAAGAACATGAATCTCACTTTACTGCTGCAGCCACAAAGGTATATAGGTGTTATTTCTGTGGAAGTAATAAAAGGCACCTGCGCAATTTGTGTCCTGCAAGGATTACGATGTGCAGTGATTGTGGAAAACAGGGACACTTTTCAAAGGTATGTCAAAGTAAAAGCAAATTAAAAGCATTCTCAGCTTCACTCATTCCATCTTCAAAAATTCTCGCTGCAACTCCAGAAATTTAGCAAGGTGTGTCATCAAAGTCAAAATTAATGGCTTTACTGCTGATGCTTTAGTTGATACAGGAAGTTCAGAAACTTATATTTCTAAAAGCTTCTTATCATCTGGAACTATACCTGGGTTTCCAAGTACTGGATACATATCCATGGCCTCTACTGCTTTACAATCTCCTATATGCGTGCGGTGGCTAAATTCGAGATTTTTAGTACCATAGATCTTCAAAGTGCATACCATCAAGTCCCTATAAGTGAAGACGAAAAACTTTACACCGCTTTTGAAGCCGATGGTAAGTTGTACCAGTTTAAAAGAATATCTTTTGGCGTGACTAATAATCATAAAATCTGAGGGTCTTAAAGGAATATATGCCTATTTGGATGACATAACCGTTTGTGGGCGGAATCAACATGAACACGACAAAAATCTTCAAATTTTCTTATCCATAGTAAAGAAATATAATCTCACTATTAACGAAAGGAAGAGCTCGTATTCTATGAAATCCATTATGCTTCTTGGGTATCTGATTGAAGACAAAATATTAAAACCAGACCCTGACAGACTTGAACCTTTGCTAAAACTTCCACTTCCTACTGACACATCCTCATTAACAAGAGCGGTTGGTATGTTTGCTCATTATTCAAACTGGATCCCTTCTTTTTCTGAAAAAAATCACCGACTAGTTTCCTGTAAAATATTCCCTTTGCCCAAACCCGTAATTGAAGACTTCAAGAGGCTTAAAGTGATATTGCCAGTTTTGCTGTTGCGTCCATTGAAGATAGTATTCCACTTGTCGTCGAAACTGATGCATCTGACCATTCTATTGCTGCTTCTTTAAGCCAAGATGGGAGACCTGTAGCGTTTTTCTCCAGAACGTTAAGTCAAACTGAAAGAGGCAATTCATCCGTCAAAAAAGAAGCGTATGCTTTAGTCGAATCCCTCAAAAGTGGCGTCATTTTCTAATTGGACATTATTTTCAACTTATCACTGACCAAAAATCTGTTTCGTTTATGTTTAATGCAAGGCATAGCAGCAGAATCAAAAATGAAAAGATTCTTAAATGGCGTTTGGAGCTTTCTTGTTATAGCTACGTTATAACATATCGCCCTGGCAGTTACAACACTGTTGCTGACACTTTTTCACGAGTTTGTGAAACCAGCAGAGAGAAAACACTGTACGATTTACATCAAGCATTATGTCATGGGGTCTGAGATCCCAGAATGATACAATATGTCGCTTTCAGTAGAAGATGTGAGATTAATGGCTGCATCTTGCCCAATCTGTGCTGAAATCAAGCCAAAGTTTGTTAAACATAATGGAACTCTTATAAAAGCAGCTTCTCCTTTTGAAAGAATAAGTCTAGATTTTAAAGGTCCCCTTCCCTCGTCGACCCGTAACAGTATATTTTAACTATCATTGACGAATTTTCTCGTTTTCCTTTTGCCTATCTGATATATCGGCAAATACAGTAATACTGTGCTTAAATAATCTGTTTTCTATATTTGGGATGCCCAAATATGTTCATTCTGATCAACGATCATCATTTCTGTCCTATGAATTAAAATCATTTTTATACTCTAGACGGATAGCCTCCAGTAGATCTACACTGTATAATCCTCAAGGAAATGAGCAAACTGAACGATTTAATGGTATAATTTGACAAACTATTTCTCTTGCTTTGAAATCAAGAGATCTAAAAATACAACAATGGGAAGAAGTCCTAGAAGTCGCTCTTCATTCAATCCGTTCTCTATTGTGCACCGCTACTAATTATACTCCTCAGGACCGCATGTTCCTTCATGCAAAAAATCTACAAATGGGAGAGCTATTTCATCTTGGCTTACAACTCCGGGAAACAAGATATTCATGAAAAAAAATGTTCGGAATTCCAAGTACGACCCTCTCGTTGAAGAAGTAAACTTGGTAGAGGCAAACCCCGAGTATGCCTTGGTTCGACAGTCAGATGGTCGAGAAGTAACCGTTTCCTTAAAGCACTTAGCTCCCCGTGGAGATAAAACTCTATTAGAAAATCGACCTGGAGAAACTCTAGTATCTAAAGCCTCAGACATTTCCGAGCTTCCATTATTTGAACATGCGGACTCAATTACATTCGGATGAAGAACCATCAAACTAACTTCGAACTTTCATGCGACTCCAAGGTACTTATTGATTCTGTAGTCAACAGTGATCAAGAGAGTCCGAATCCAAAGCTTAAAGAGCAAAAGGCAGATAAAATACATTCCTAGTAGATTAAGAAGACCCCCTAGGTACTTAGAAGATCACGTTCAAAAATGAAGCTGGGGAGAATGTAATAGATTCGAAAGTCCCTGTATGTTTATTTTACCTTAATCCCTTATATTGTTCTACCTTGTTTAGTATTTTAACATAGTCAATGTCATCTATTATTTGTCAACTTTTGTATGTGTATTTCTTGCTAATTAAAGCCTTATATCAAAAGGTCTATAAGTTACTACACAGCCATCCCACGAAAGGCATGCCGCGTAAGCAAACGATAATACCGGCATTCCCCGCATCATCCATTCCAGAGACTTAGATCAACTGGTTACTAATAAAGCTGGATTCTTTTTTATCCGAATTGGTATACATAATATCTACATAAATTATAAAACTGTGAATAAAACAACCAATACAATACACGGTAAGGGATTTTGACTAAATTACACCGGTAAAATGCATATTGACTCAATCAATTGACCATGCCCAACTCTACTTGCATATAATTATATTAAATAATAATATATTCCAAACTGGTTTTTGGTATAAATTCAGCTTACCCTTCACTGGTTTCTCTTGAAATAACCTCCTGATCCTCAGCTTTCTCTTCAAGACTCTCTTTTGTGAGCAAACCAGTCGGTTTAGGTACTTTCTGCATTTCCCCTTGCTTGCCATTGATGACCTTTTGAGCAGCTTTTTTCGCAGCATCGACGCCATTTTGCTCGCTTTCCTCATCGCTGTCATTGAAGCCATACTTAGAGAAGTGATCAACCTATAAAACCGTAATTTGAAGTCACAGAAATTGCGAAACATAGTAACAATCACAATCATTGTTGTTGATAGCAATGACTTTCTGATATATTATTAAACAATAAAATTGTTTTCGATATTGCATTGTTTATTTTTCACTTTGCAAAATAACGTTGCTTAATTACAATTTCTAACAATTCTATAGAAAATAACCGAGTGTCACTGATTATTTGTGTACAAATATATCTTGGTCACCATGCACTGCCAAAAATTGTTGGCATAAAAATATTCTTCGTTCTTTACACATTGCAAAGATGATCAAATCCAGTTCTGGGCAAAGTTTCATTGGCATGTACCCAGCTCCGTTTTCATTTGGTTTTATATTCTCTTTCAAGGAATTCCCTTTTTCTAAATTTTAGTATATTGATAATCTTTCTAATTTACCTTAAAAACCCAACTACCAGTTTCTGGCCGATAATCCACGAATCGAGCGTTCTTTTTTTCTGTTACTTTTCGTAGCTTCTCAGCGAAATTCATTTGAATTAGTTCTCCTATATCTCTTATTAACATATTGGACCCAATTCTTCGTGGATAAACATTGTCCAACGTGACTTGAGCTTTCCTGTTTAACCCCTACAAGAATAATATCATTAAATAATCATAATAATGGTATTTTCCACTAGCTCAAGGTATATTTTAAATTGGTAAAATGAGAGTATATGTAATGAAACAACACGCCGTTTTTTGAACAAAATACAATAACTTCAAATTCATTTAGAGTTTAAGACCATAAAGAGTGTGATTTTCGATTGACACTTTTTAGGCACAGACGGTTAGAAAGCAAAGCATTCGTGATCTAACCAGATTTAGAAAACAGCTTGCTTGGTGACTACTTAACCACATAACTTAATCATTAAATCTCCGATTCCCACCTGTTTTAACATTTTCGAATGATATTACTGTTTCAGATCTATTTGGAATGATTAGGTGTTTATTAGAAGTTCTCCAGTCATTTCAAAGATCATGTTAATTGAAAATATTATGAACCAAGGTGCCGAGAAGGTAAATGTACATAATGCTTTTAGGCATAATACAGAAATTAAATATAAATAAATAACTAAGCTCACCTGACCAACGGGCATTTTTTTTGAATCGTCAGGGTACACATTAATTTCTCTATAACGGAAATGTACCAATTCGTCTATATTTAAACCGGCCACATCCATTTCATCAGGAAAGTACACATTACCATAACCTTTTCGACCTAAAAATATACAAATTTGCTCATTATACTGTAATACAGTTGGACCAGACTTCGCCTGAGAGCTAGAAAACTTATATCCCTCTTAATATGACATAATAGAATGTATATCAGAGCAGAAGGAGCAAAAAATAACAGATGTGATCATCCGTAATAAGCAACCCTGTAAAGATTAAATGAACCTGTCACATTATGTAAAAGTTTAGCAGCTATACAAATATTATATACGTTCATTACACTGATCATATAGGATTAATTTGCAACACTTCTTACCAATAGTAAATCCTTTAACAATGCACTTTCCATTTTCATCAGGACTTAAATCATCTAAACTTGGTAACGTATAGTATTCCGGTCTGGTGCAAATTATGTTGGCGGGGTGCCTTTTCGTCGCATCGCCTGCTCCTTGCTTAGTGACCTCATCGTCATCGTCGGATGGTGGGGCTGGTGAATCTCGTATACTGTGGTCTAAAAATATTGACAAAGATGAATTAAAAAGAAAGAACTTACTTGATAAAGCAGTCTCTTCGTAGCAGCGGGCATTGCAAGAGATCAATTGCAGAAGTTTGGCTGAGCCAAAAACCTGACTCAAGATGGTTTTGAAGCAGGAATAGAGGGTATAGGCTCGCAAAAGGACCACCTGAAGCCTACTCGCTTGACTAAAACCGCCTCCAGATTACTAATTAACAACTACTGCTGCTAATAAGATAATTAAACGGTTATCGGACCAATATAAGCCCAAATAACTTTTTAACATTTATGAAATTCGAAGGCAACCAAAACAGAAGTTATGTTATTACTATGGTGCACAACAATGCACTTAATTACGTAGTTAAGCCTTTTTGCTTAACTTTAGGTTGTCAATTGAGAATATTCCTCCTGCAATGAATGTGTTAGCAGAATCGGAGATAATGCAAGTTCAAATCAGGCAGATAAATTATGTAAATTTTTTTAAATCGGTTGGCTTATCCTTTAAATGGACTGCTAGTCACATCTCAAATAGAAAACTGAGTGAACATTCTATTACAAAATTAGAAAGCGAGTGATCCTAATTTATTTGGTTTCAATTTCATACCGTCTTTAAAACCGCTAAGCGACAAATATGGAATATGTCGTCCAAAATCAGGTCAATGATAAGACCGCCTAAAATATATTTTTTAATGCAATTTATTTTATACATATAAAAATTGGGCAAAACTAATAGAGGAAAAAGCTTACCTGGTATCTGATCTTTGGTAGTTGAATTTATTATAGTAAACGTCTGCGTTTCGACTGAATTATTAACCAAACTATCATTGTTCACAGTAGCGTCGAACGTCAACTTCAACGGGTTTCCTTTTCCACCTCCATCACTACCAACGAAAATACGATTTTCCTTATCCTCGCTGGTCAACACGTCCAGGATATTCGTGGAATTCAGACCAGGAGTGTTTTCCCCACTTGGCCTTGGTTTCAGGACTAATCTTCGGACATTGGTCTTTTGGTAAATGGCCATAGGTGATTTAGCATTATCCGAAGCTTTGGGGAGGGTGTCGAAAAGACTATCCTAAAAAATCACCAGATGTGCATGAAATAGCTATATTAAACTTAAATAATAATGTATACATATAAAGCTTTAGCAATTGGAAACTTGTCTATTGTATTTCTGTGCAGATATAACCTGGTACATTACGAAGTGATTACTTTGCGGTATTCCCCTTGCATTTTAATATTCCGAATAATTATGGGGCACTTTTCAGGCTCCATAAGCACTCCTGGTAATTTGTGGTTTTGGCTCACTTGAACACTGTAAACCTCAGCCATCCAATAAAAATGACGCCTAACGAGCGGCTCTATGCCAAAGAGATCGTGTCACTATGATTATAGACTAAGTGACGCTAAAGTTCATTTATGTTGCACACTCTAACTGAAAGTGATTATGAATATAATCATAAAAATAGTTCGTTTCAAGATCGATGTTGTAAACAATCTTGAAATACAGTTTTACAGGTGACAAAGGCTAAATGTGCATACAGATTAGGGTAATTTAGAACCTCTAAAACCTCACTTGAAATACTGACAGGACATGAAATGGCAGCTTCCTTGCAAAATCCTAAAAATAAAGTCCTCAGTTCATCATAACTTACCCTTGCACTTTTCAACGGAACAACTCTCAATTTGGAATTATGCGTCATATCGACTGTTTTCGATGCATCCAACAAGGATCTGAGTTCTTTCGGATCGGTAGCGGACACAGCGGCGGGATTCGATCTCAGTTTCGGTTCCAAGCCGACCAAATGAGGAGCATCCCCAAATGGATCGGATGTTAGGAGAGCTAGGTTATTAGGATGTTGTTCTGGCTGAGCCAATAAGCTAAAAAACAATATGAATATAATTCCCTAAAATTAAAGCGTTTGATATACCGTAACCATATTCTAATTAGGGCACTAAATAGATATTACCGGCCAAGAAAAATACTACCAATACAAGTTTACAAAAATCCCTTGCACTAATATTTCGGCTACCTTCATAACGTTCGGTAACGAAAATTATTAAGTTTCCTTGACCTACATACGCTTTTCGCTCCACAGATTATCTACGGCAATGAAAAATAAAAGAAGAAGACTTCTTCTTAAAACTTCATCTTTACTATCAACATAACCCTAGTTAAATGTTCACTGTTTTTCGTTGTTATTCATTTTATAGTAAAAAAAAAATATACTACCAATACAAATTTACAAAAATCCCTTGCACTAATATTTCCGCTACCTTCATAACGTTCGGTGACGAAAATTTTTGTCTTTTTTTCCTTTTTCAGAATTAATTATATACATAATAATTATATTGCAGTTATGATATTGCAGCTTCAGAAACGAAATATTCCTTGGTAACTGCACCATAGTTATCTAAAAATGAAATTCTGTGGTGTGAATATTTTTCATGATTTCGCCTCTTAAAGTAAGTAACCACAGGTTGTTTCCTTATATTAGCTTGAATTTCTTAAACCGCATTTTACGTTATCCTGATACAGGATCACCAGCCACCAAAATAATGATGGCCTTTGCTGACTAACCATAGTTTATTAAATACACACTGCTGAGCTTTGCGCAACAAATATTAGAATGCTTTTTAATATTGTTAATATGATTTTTTCAAACCTGCTCAAAACATATTTAAGGCTTAGGTTATTGCAAATTTACCATCAAATTATCACTGGAGCAACTACCTGACTTGACTTTCTAGATATTTGAAAAACTTTTTTGGACGTTTCTTGTGGATAATGTGGACATTGTACTAAACGTATCCGTTTGAGTATGATGGTTGCGGTTGAGTGACAGAGAGAGATAATTTAATAATTTTTGTAGTTGCTTAATGTTTACTTGATAAATACATAATATAAAAATGGAAGAATCTCAGTATAAATGTGATGGCGTACGTTTGTGATCGGCAACGAGTGACTGTAATTTTTAATAATTTACTGTGTACTAATTTTCAATAAAAAAAATTCTAGTCGTGCATACATGCATCATCAAAGTCGGCGATTCTCATGAAAAGTGAGATATCTTGCTCATGGGTAATTTTCACCCAAAAACTAACTTATTCTTTGTTTTAGTTTGTTCCCGCCTTTTTCTTCGTCATCTAACCTAGAAACGTCCTTCTCTAAAGCGCAGAACAATAAGGGTTAAACTGTCTTGAAGATAGGTCCATAAACCTTTGGCCACCTGACCAGTGGAAGGTGCGTTCGGAAAGTTGCACTGTAGAACTGGGTGCTTATTCTTGAGTCAGTCAGGTATTCTGCAAGGTGAAACTCTTATCGAGCTGAGTAGGTAAGAGTGAAACCTAGACAATATATTAATTATGGCAGCAGCCTTTAAATGCTGTAAGACTTTGGGAACCTCGTATGTACCGTCTGCTTACCAGTCTTTTATTCTAGTTGCTTGGAAAGACAAAGTTACACGGCAATCAATGGATACAAAATACACTGCTCTACTGAATGCTCTGAGCAGGCGGAGGAACACGAACACCAAACCTCTAAATATTTACAACCAGTTCAGCTCAGGCGCCAAAAAAGATTTTCTTCTGAATTCTGCACGGATGCTCAGGAGGCTCAACAACAATATGAAGAAAAAATAAAAAACTGGAAAATGCAGTCCGAATATCCACTCTTAATGATAATATAACTACGCTCGGAAGAAACAATGATACTAATGAACAAAAAATTGAACAATATACACATCATATTAAACAACTGGACGAGTCAAAAGTTCCCATGACATCGAAAATAAAAGCATTAATGGAGGAAAATGAAAATTATCTACAAAACATTGAATCACTCCAGTCGACTAAACAACAATACTCGCCTGTCTCCACTGAGTTGATCGAGAAATCCATCTCAAGTCATTTTGAGCAACATGAGCAACAACTTTGCGAATACTCTGGAATCCCAAATTCAAAAAATTGCTGATGTTCTCACAGCATGTATTATTAATAGCATGTACTCCACTACAGATCAGATTGGTAAACTTTCCACTGACGTCAGTGTCCTCAAGGATACCAATATTGAAGTAATTCAAATGCTTACAACTGGCATGGTTCCCAGGCACTCACACATTAAGAATACAGAACCACTGAAAAGTTCAAACTCAACCAGCGTGTTAAGCACTCCCGCCACCACCGCATACAATTATCTGTCTCAAAACTCTCAGCAACTTAATACTGGCGTCAATTGCACACGTGACACCAGTGTAGACAGTTCTTCAGCTCCAAGCGCCCTGCAACTTGCTGATGATGTCAGACAGGTCCACAATAACAATGCCAATTATTACTATAACAGCAACATTCCTAATAGGCATAATCAAAACAATAAACATTTTAATAATAATAATGATGAGGAACTAGGAAAAAGTAATTTCAATAATAGACCTGGAAGACGGGGGTTAATCTGCACTGGTCCACCCAGACAAAGCCTACATGTGGCGAACCCACACATTGTAACTAATTCTTCTAATTCTACTAATATTAGTAGACCAACAAGACCAGGTATAATTTGCAATGCTCCCTCCAGACAAAACTTTCAAGTGGCAAATCCTCACATTGCCACTGTCCAGGAGCAGTCATACATCTACTTGGCCAACTTAGATTGTTTCACATCACCCGAGAGTATATTGGAGGTACTGGATCCAAAATCAAACATCTCTGTGTCTGCACTAAACTAAAGTCCAAGTTTGAAAGACCAAGAAGTGCAATATTCAAACTGGGAGTTCCTGCAAGTTTGAGGTCTATGTATCTCAGTAGGGATTTCTGGCCTAAAGGCTGCTTCGTGGCTGAATTCATTTCTGGAACTGCAACTCGTCGTTCTCATCAAGCAAACTGAAGAACTTTTCGGAATCGCACCTACTCTCAGGTAGTAACTTAGATAGTCTTAGAAATAATCATACTGTTAGTACTAGTAATGTCGAATTGTCCCCTACCACTCCCGCTCCAACTCCTAATACATTGTGTTGTAATAATACTTGTTCTCAATTAATTTACACTAATGACTCTTTTGACTTCCCAAAGCACCACAAGCTGGACATTTACTATCAGAATACTGGAGGCATACGAACCAAACTAACAAATATTCTTCACTCATCAACACAGAGTGACTATGACATTCTGGCTATTACTGAAACTTGGCTCGACCCCTCTGTATCAACAAATGAGTTTATGTCTACTGATTTTTTTGAGGTTTTCAGAAGTGATCTTGATCAGCTTGCCACTGGTCTGCAGAGGGGGGAGGTATCGTAATATAACATCTTTCTCTTTAAATTTAAACAATAGTCGACTACTCGTACCTCAACACATTGACATTGTAGGAGCCAAACTATAATTTTTTAAACAAGTATCTCTATATATTTTTTGTGGTGTACATACCATCACCCTGCTCTTCATATGACCATGAATCGGTGTATGAGTTCTTCAATGGCAAGGATATTTTAAATCTAAGAGATTTTAATGTGACAGAATATGTGAACTTTCTTGATGACAACTCATGTCTAAGCAGCACAATAATCACCCCAATGAAATGAAAAAGAATATTCGACTGAAAAATAAGCTTCACATAAAGTATAAAAGGAAAAAAGGATACAGTAACGTACCAGGAATTCACAACTCTTCTGGCCAAAATAAAAAGAGATATTAACACTGCACATCAACAATACATCGATCATACAGAGCAACAAATTAACGCGGACCCTAGTAATTTGTGGACTTACATTAATTCCAAACGGTCATCCTTTGCGCGAATACCAGATACCATGGTTTACAATGACACTCAAGTAACTAATACATCTCAAATTGTTAACGCATTTGCAGACTTTTTCCATAAGTCATTTAATCCTCAAAGTGATTTAACAAGCATGCCCAAAAATTACATATCCAATCATCGATATCTAATCTTTTTCTGAGAATGAAGTCATTCAAACCTTAAAAACCGCAAAGAACAAAATGACAAGTGGTCCCGACCTTTTACCATCATTCCTACTAAGCAATTGTTCCCATGTGCTCGCCAAACCTCTCACATATCTCTATAATATCTGTCTATCCACTCAATCCATTCCTAGTGTCTGGAAATGCACCAAAGTCAGCCCTATTTACAAAAAAAAACTGACAAAATAGATATCACTAATTACAGGTTCATTACAATCATAAACAATTTTTTAAAATGCCTTGAAATTCTTGTTCACAAAAGAATTTTCCATCTTGTAAAAAATAGAATGACTTTGGACAATAAGTTATCATTCACAAAACACTATGAATCTATAATTTCAGAAACAACCAAGACCTTTGGATTTATATTTATTATGTGGAATTAATTGATTATACTTACGACGATTGCTGTTGCTGATTGGGCTGCCCCATTCCAAACGTATTTTGCTGAAAAGGTGTCGAGGTATTATTAAAGAGCGTATTGGAGTTAGTGAACAAACCACCCGGTTTAGCTTGATTTTGGTTTCCAAAAAGGCCGGTGCTTGTGTTGCCTCCTAAGCCTCCTGAAATAAAATCATATACTCCGTCAAATATAGAAACATGAAATTGACTTACAATAAAAAAGGATTGGGCTAACAGAGACAAATATGGCATGACTAGAAGTAATTTTAAGGAAGTTGTGTATCTTTTATTTTTGTGAAAAATCTCAGATAACTAGAAATGTTAAACAGGGGTTCCATCGCAATTTTTATTGCATCTGCAGATGGACATGGCCAATTGTAACATGCAAATTTTTGATGACGTAGATTTGTAAAGTTCCTGTTCTGAAGATATGCTGAGGCTAAATTAAATCTTAATCTCAGTAATCTTCAGAAATAGACCAACAGTGGTGCTGGGAGAAACATCATTGGCCTGAATTATATTAGTTACTGTAATGACACTATCATTACTAATGAATCGTGCAAGTCTCGATCACAGTGTGATAGAAGATCTTTAAAATAAGCTAGTTGCATAATTGTAGATTAAAACGCAGGAAAACGTGAAAATTCCTTTATAAATTTGGATACTGACTATTTGATTATCTTTGTATTCGCTTATAATATTACTCAAATATATCGTTCGCATAATACTATATGGGTATGCTTATTAACATCAAGGAAGCATCAGACATCAATGTAATATATTTTTTTTTAACCCAAGCACCTTAGCTTTTTGATTAGTTTGAGCTAAAC
>MU186976.1:0-36676 GCA_016904865.1 Pissodes strobi
TTTTTTTTTTAATTTTTATTATCATTTTTTTAATTACATATTTTGCTTTGGTGTAATTTTAAATAGTTTAAGGTAGGTACTTTTGAAATTTTTATATTCTATAAAAATATTTTATTTTGTTTTTTGTATTAAGTGGAAAATTGGAGCGTATTAAAAATAAAAAATAGTAAAATTATTTCTTATGAGAATATGGCCATGAACTCTTACTCAAACAAGTTGCTTACTGCAAAGATAAAATATTCTCAACTTTTAACCAATTAAAAAAAATATTTAATAGAGACTATCAGCAATTTATAATCATACTACTTGATACTATAGGAACTTTGATGAAAAACACCTATTGGAATTTTGCTTATAAATAAAATGCACTAAGCAACTTGTTTGAGTAATAGTTCATGGCCATATTCTCGTAAAAAATAATTTTACTATTTTTCATCTTTAATACGGGCTCCAATTTTCCACTTAATACAAAAAACAAATAAAATATTTTTATAGAATATGAAAATTTCAAAAGTACCTACCTTAAATTATTTAAAATCACGCCAAAGCAAAATATATAAAATAAAAATAATAAAAAAAAGATAATAAAAATTAAATAAAAAAAATAAATAAATAAAAACACATACTCGTATTAATAACGCCAATACCATCTGAAAAACGATAAAAAAAATTAAAGTTCGTATTTAAAAAAAGAAAGTTGATGAGGATCCCTTGAAGACAAAACGTCGTATTTAAAACTGGATATCAACATTGGATAGAGCGGAAAAAGTGGTAATGCAAAAGTTCAATTAGACTTGAAATCCGTTTTTAAATAAGCCCAGGAAAAAATAAAACGATTTTACAAAATTTCGGTTTTTTCCGGATATCTCGGAATTTTAAAACTTTCTAAACGGCATATTGTTAGGCACCTAAATGCGCAATTTTGTCTTAATTTGACCGACACTGTATCTCTTACGGTTTTCAAGTTCCCCATACATAGACACGAATTCGAGCCACCCTGTACACTTTGGAACAGATGAGGGCCCCTATTCTCCAAGTTGCGAGATGTGAAAGTTCCACTATGTGATGGGAAGTATCCCACCACCGATCGGTTTCTCTCGGTCGTTTTATTCGGTATTCTGGAACGATTGCATTCTCATAAGTTTGCATAGCGATGTTGCCAAACTTAAGTGGTGTATTAGAACTATTTTAGTAGACCATTTTAACATTTTTGTTGTAACAACCTACCTTAGACAAGGTTCCTAATCTAAGCAACCTACGTCTGTTTCTGTTAACCTAACTCTTTCAGCTTTATAATTTGCATTTTGTTATTATTATTATTATTATTATTATTATTATTATTATTATTATGAATGCAGCGACTCACACTCACTTGGCTGATGCCTGTAAAAATATTTTTCCCGACACCTTCTTGGTAGGTGCCATACCCATGAGAATCAGTTTTGGGGTGTAAAGTGTTAAAATACCTTTGTCTTTATACTCAGGGCTGATTGTCTTGAAGAAGTAGTTAAATAGGGAGTTAGCTGCTCTATTAACTAATTTGTTAACTATTTAGTTAGACAAAAATTTTTGACGAACGTTTCAGCGGAAAAAGAAAACGGGTTCTCGTTAATTAAAAATTATCGTGGGGGTCGAATCACTTGCTCTTCAGCCTCTACCAAATTATCAATAACCTGCTGGATTATCAATGCTTCTTCCAAATCCATATTGTGATAACTGGTAATATTAAATAAAATAATACAAAACTCCCAAATAAACGATAAGCACAAAATACAAGTTATGTTAGGCCTGAAAATACTTTAAAATTAAAAATAAAATGGCGAATTTAATTGCGCAATGCACTATGGCGCATTTGTTCTCTCAATATGAAGGCTTTCTATTGCTTTTAACCAAGAGAAGCACGTTCTCTTGATTTTCATGAGAAGTGACCGTTCTCTTGAGTTCAAGAATACATCACCAGGAGGATGCTCTGAGGTTGTGTGATGTGTTGCAGAGCTTTGGTCTACATCCAACAATAAATGGAGTAACCAGAGATGCAGCATGCCTGGATAACATATTTGTTAATCTTTATGAGGACGCATACGCGGCCAGGGTGACAGGCCTTAGTATATCCGACCATCTAGGTCAGTTGATTCAGTTTGTATCAGCCTGTGATGCGAAAGATGTCAACCAGGTCAATAAAAAATGCAGACCATTGACACAGGTAGGACTAACAAAATTTTACAATCTTGTGGCTGCACTTGACTTTGAATTTGTAAATACCACTGGGGTAAGCGTAGACAACAAGTTTAATAGATTTATGAATCTCATAAGAGCATTGTTGTAGATGTAGTAAGATCGGATCAGGGTAATAGGATAAGCTGGTTCAATAACACTATAAGACAAATGCGAGAGCATTTAAATTTGTTAGGTGAACTAAGTAGACAATATAGGCAACCAAGTTATATCTTAGAATATAAACGATTCAAACTTACATATAAAAAAGCCATTCGCGACGCTAAAATAAAATACAATTTATAATAATAAAGAATTCCAATAATCCTTCTAAATGTGTTTGGCAAATCATTAATCATGAACTAGGCACTTCTAAAATAAAAAAGTCCAGACATCTACTGAAATCAGTCCTGATGAATTTAATACGTATTTCTCTGAAATAGCTCAAAATATAATAAATAAAATCCCTGTAGGTCCGATGGATCCTGTAGCACTGGTGGGCGAGATTCCACATCCCCGTAGCCTCTTTTCATTTAATGAGATCACATTTAATGAAGTTAGGGATATTATTGATAGTCTAAAAAATAAAAATAGTTGTGACATATTTGGCATGATTGTTAAATTAATTAAAACAATAAAAAATATCATTTATCCTCTCACCAAGCTCATTAACCTCTGTTTTAAAGAAAATACCTTTCCATCTATATTTAAAACTGCTTTGGTAACGCCAATCTATAAAAAAGGGGATCATTCACTACCGGAAAACTATCGACGCATATCCTTACTACCAATTTTCTCCAAAATATTGGAGAAATGTATGTCGATAAGAATAGTTCAATATTTTGAAACAAATAACTATCTCACAAAAACCCAGTTTGGTTTTAGAAAGAATAAGGGAACGGTTTTGGGGATTCTGGATCTAGTCGAGCATATACTCAATTCATTTGACAACCTGGAGTTTAATGCCATTTTGTTCTGTGACTTGAGTAAGGCCTTTGACTGTGTCTCTTACCGGGTTATTTTGGGCAAACTACAGACATATCACTTCACTGCAGGTAGCATTCATCTTCTGACTTCGTATCTCACAAATAGAGGTCAAATGGTACGAGTTGCCGGGGTTTCATCGGCGGAAATGAAGGTGACAACTGGTGTGCCACAGGGATCAACCTTGGGACCAATCCTATTTTTGATCTCAAATCAATGATTTGCCTATGTCAGATCTTTCTACACGATACATACTTTTCGCTGATGATTCTACTGCCTCAATTGCCACATCATCATTTGCAGATGCTTTGGAGGGATTGGTGGGTGTAGAGGAGAGAGTGGAAGCTTGGTTTGGTGCAAATATGCTGCTCCTGAACAAGGATAAGACTCAAAAAGTTATATTTTCTATGATAAACACTGACAATGCTATTGATAACACCTCAAATGTTAAATTCTTGAGAGTTCAACTCGATGAGAGGTTACTGTGGGATAAACATGTTGATTCCCTAGCTAAAAAGCATGCCAGCGGTTGTTTTGCGCTGCGAAGTCTTGCTGGAAAAACATATTTTGGCATTTTTCATTCACACATGGCATATGTATGGGGTCACGCAGCCCATTCAAAGATAATCTTTGGCTTGCAGCGCAGGGCAATTAGAATTTTTCTGGCTTGGGGTATCGTGTCTGTTGCAGGCTTGCTTTTAAACACCTGGATATAATGACTCTACCATGTGTATATGTGCTTGAAAATCTTTTGTTCGTGCGGAAAATTTTGGACTTGTATATGACACACCGCGATGTGCACTGCTACGATACAAGAAATCGGGATGATTTTGTTGGACGGTATTGTCGTTTAAGGAGGTGTCAGGATGGCCCGGGATATCTGGCCATAAAAATGTTTAAAATACCGTTGCACTTAAGAGAGCTGCCAATGACACAGTTCAAGAATATATGTAAAACATTTTTACTAAATGGTAGTTTTTATTCGGTGCAGGAATACTTCGATAGCCCTTTGACTTTCTAATTGTACCTATTTCTTATTTCTTTTTCTTTTTAATATGTCTAAAATGTATGTTATAAGACAATATTTTAAGTATAGTGTTTTAAAAATAATTAAATGGTGGCTATGAGTATGTATTTTCTCTAACGTATTTTTAGATGTAGTGTGTATTTTTTTCTAATGTATTTTAGACTTTGCTATTGCTATGTGACATGTGGAAATACTATTTTTGTATAATGCCATCAATAAATTATCTTATCTGATCTTATCTTATCTCTTGGTAAAATTGGAAAAAATGGGAATTGATGGTATAGTTTTATCATTTTTCAAATCTTACTTAGCTGATAGATATCAAATAGGCAAATGTAATAATATATGTTCAAATAAGAGAAAAACTGCATATGGCGTTCCCCAATGAAGCGTTCTTGGGCCATTACTCTTTGTTTTATATATTACTGATATAACTGAAGCCCATGAAATGCTTTCTAACACTCAATAAAGAATTAAAGTCTGTATATTCTTGGCAATGTGAAAATAAATTAAGGCTAAACCTAACAAAGTCGAAATGTATGATAATTGGTAAAACAAAAACAGATTGGGAAAATTTTATTATAAATTTTAGAATTGAAATGAACAACGAAAATATTGAATATGTAGACAAAATGAAATATCTCGGTTTTATCTTAAACGACCAATCATTATATAATTAAACCATATTTTGACTATGGCGGATCATTGCTTTATTTTGGAAACAAAACTGACATCGATAAACTACAAGTACTTCAGAATAGAGCAATGAGAACCATTTAAATTGCAGTAGATATGAACCAATAAAAATTATGTTGAAATCTCTCAATTGGTTTGACATTGAACATGGTTTCGAGTACCGGCTTTTTCTTTTTATTTATAAGATAGAGCATGGTCTTCAACCTTCATATTTGCAGGATTTTCTAAAAAGAAATAGTGAAGTTCATAATTATCATACCAGGCATCCCCACAATTTTCATATAATAGTATATTGTGTAACTAGGAGGAAAAGCAAAACATTCCTGGACAACTGTGGTAATTTCTGGACGATGCGCAGCCGAAGCCAGCAACACAGGAGTCCAAAAATGTGTTTTTCTTAAGAGTTGCAGATACTATTTTTTATCCGATCGAAATTAATTAGAATACGTACTTATACAAATAAAGCCAAATATTACTCTAAATAAAAACGGTGTTTTAAATTTAAACTCAACATAATATCAAGTTTTGAATCGAGCGAGCTTGAAGTTTAGTACGTAACTACGGAAACTACAGCTAAATGTTACTTTTGATAGACGCCAGATCTGACAAACAAGGCGTTTGAATAGGACAGAAATGTTACATTCCCGGCTTAGGACGGAAATGTTATATTTCCGGACGGTTATTTTCTATTCCTGTACTGTTATTGCATGTTGCCAAGCAACGAATACAATATACCGGACTCATGACTTTTGCAGTGAGAATCACATCGGAATGGTGTTGGTTTTCGTTCGATCGGATAAAAATGTGATTACAAAAAACTCCACCCCTTTTGGTTTGTTTGATAAGGAGCTGTCATTATATAACTTGCTGCCTGTTGAGGTAGGGACTGGAACTTTAAACAAAACAAAAAAAATATTAAAAAAATATTTATTAAATAAATTGAATTAGAACAATAGTTGTTTTAAGGTTTTTTTTTCATAATAGAATCTACCTGGCTGTTTGCTAATAAAGTTTGTGGACAAGTATGGTTAAATATGTTAAATTTTCTTTAAATAAATTAGAACAATCGTTATTATGAAGGAATAGATGTTTTTAGGTATTTTTTGTTTCATAATAGAGTCTCGCTAGATGTTTCTTACTAAAATTTAAATATGTTGAAAGTTCTTTCCTTTCAAGAGCAGTTAGACATGTGTATAGGCTTAAGTATTTTGTATCTTGGTACATACTACCTACATATTTTGTATTATTGGCCTTTTCCAAATAAACTACTACTACTACTATTTATAAACTAAGAGATATTGTTAAGTTACATGAATCATTACTGACCTTTTTTAATTTAAAAATATTGCCAAAGAGATCTCAGAAGGTTACTCCACAGAGCAGATGTGATTAATGAAATATGCTTTATTGTTAGAAGATTTTCTCTCATTGATTAAGTTGTTTGAGAAAATATGATTATTAAAATATAAATGGCATTCTGGGGAATGGCAAATATAAACAACGATTTTCCAAATCTTTTGAACCAACTCCTGAGCTAATTGCATGTAAGAATTTGTTGGACATCCTACTTGTGCTCAGTAGAGCTGACAATAAGGAGAGAGATGCATACAAAATAAAAAAAAAAAACAGGAATATAATTACCTTTTAAAAGAGGCTCGTGGAAAAAAAATTGTTTCTCTCATAAATAATAGTGTAAATAAGTCAAAGTGTGTCTGGCAGGTTATGAATGAAATCAGAGGTACTTGTAGCCTTCTTGGCATGGAAATTCCGGGAGATTCTGTTGAAATTTCAAATAAGTTCAACAGTTTTGTGATCGAGGTGGCTCCGAGCCTTATTGACTGCCAGAATAAACTTCCTCTTTCATGTAGCATTCCAAGGCACAATAAATCTTTGTTCCTAGTTCCAACTACCCTTGCATAAGTGCATATATAATCAAAGTTAATGCATATAATATCAAAGTTAAACAACAAAAAGAGTGCTGGGTTCAATGAAATTTCCTCAAACCTGCTGCAACACTGCGCAGAAGAAGTGTCTGGGACGTTGTGTCACATAATAAACAACTCTTTTAATTATGGGGTCTTTCCCAATGAACTAAAATTAGCCATAGTTAAACCTATCTACAAAAAAGGAGACAAATGCCAACTAGAAAACTAGACTAATAAGCCTATTACCTAGCTTTTCCAAAATGTTTGAAGTGGCATCGTGCACCCGGCTTACGCACTTTCTCTCGGCTGAAGGATTAATAAGCAGCTCACAACATGGCTTTTTCACGGACAGGTCAGTCGAGACAGCAATATTTGACTTCACAGAGAAAATTGCAGGATTTGGAGGAGGGAAAGTTGTCTCTGGGTATGTTCCTGGGCTTGTCTAACGCGTTTGACAGCCTTGATCACGTAATCTTAGTTGAGGTGTTGGAGAGCTATGGGATACGTGGACCAGCCTTAAAATGAATTCAGTCATATGTTTCTAATCGAAAACAGACGGTTCTCGTTGAGTCGAAGGGCCGGATATTCTTTTCTGAGGAGGGGCAGCTTCTTCGTGGTGTACCTCAAGGCAGTGTCATGGGTCCTCTGATTTTTATTATCTATGTTAATAATCTTGCAAATGAAATACTGGACGACAGTTTTTGTCTTGCCAACTTTGCAGATGACACGAACTTATTGCGCTTGCTTCCGAACTCTCTTCCTCTGATCTCCTGTGAAGGATTAAAGGTGGCGCAAGACTGGTTTTCCGAAAATAGACTGGTCATTAATGCTAACAAAACTAATTGCCTCTGCTTTCACATTAAGAGGAGGAGCAGGGACATCCCAGACATTATTCCCTTAACAAATTACTCCAAGCCCTTTCATCCCACCCAAAGTTCCTGGGCATATACCTACATTGACCAAAATCTTGACTGGGTGGAACAGCTCATCAGTGTTTGTCACAAGGTCAATGCAGCATGCTACTCCCTAAGGATAATGTCTAAATTTCTCAATATTGACCACCTCAAAACAGTGGACTATGCCAATGTACACTAAATTCTCAGATATGGACAGGAAGCAGTGATGCAGAGAGAGATTTTATAGCTAAAAAAAGCAGTAAGAACAATGCTAAACTTAAAGAGAAGGAATTCATGTAGGGGAAGGTTTAAGAGTTTGGGTTTGCTGGCCTCTACGTATGTGAGAGTGTGCTATTCCGTTTGAAAAATAGGGAGAAGTTTGCTGAATATGAGTCACAAAATAATATACCTACTAGGTTTGTGGGGCTCAATTTCCCTCAGCACGACTGACAACCACTGAAAAAGGTCTTATCTATTCCTGTATAAAGTTTTTTAATAAATTATCTGACTGTTAAATTGAACTAAAATTTCATTAGCTTTAAGAAGAATGTGAAGGATATACTTTTGAAAATTAACCCTACACAATTCAAGAGCTTTTAGATTATGTGTTCTAATTTTAATGTGTTTTAATTTAAGTGTGTCAATTCTTTAGCATGTTTTATGTAAATGTGTTGTATGCTAAGCTTTTATTGACATAAGATTTACTATTAAAACATTTTCTCTACTGATTAATATAGACCTTTTGATTTGATTCTAATTCAGTTGACAGTAAAAATAAAACATGGATTAATTAGCACTAGTTCATATATCTAACTATAATTTTTAAATTCTGACATACACAAACATATTATAATGGTAAAAGTTAATATATGAATAATACAATAGAAGTCAAAGCATACCAGGTAACCAAAACTAACAACCCTTATAGCATAACATCCTATTTAATGCAATATGATTTTGAAATTATCATCGATATAAATAGTCAAGAATGCGGTGACTATTTTCTATTTGTTGAATTTCTAATTCAATAATGAATATTCTACTATAAGCCGTAGAATAAAGCCCTTGCAGTTTATTAAAGAAAATTATTTATGAGTTAAAGCAATACTTATTGGAATGTATTTTGTAGAGAATCTAAAGCAGAAGTAAATTTGTCATTGAAAGGACATTCTATCAAATATGAAATTGGAACGAGGGATGAATTAGATGACAGGTAAAAAACCGCAATTTCTGTTGTATCAGTGTAACACTCAGAGAGATTATTATTTTACAGTAAAATCAATTAGTATTTGGTTCAGTGAATTTTAAGAAGGGTGTTTAATATTTCTAGGGGATCTTCAAAGGAAGTTGGCAGTGGTTTAGATGAACACGTCACCATTAAAAAAGAAATCAATAATATTAAAACCGAACTGGATTTGTAAGTAACTATGATTTTAATAATTATTGTTGTGATTGGGTGAATAACATTTCCTCAGTCATTAATTGTTTACAAAATAAATTTACCTAAATTATTATGCATTTTTTTCTAGTTGTCATAAAAATGAAGTGAGGTAAATTTTGTGATATGCTCTTTTTCTTTCTTTTTTTTTAAATATTTGTGGACTGTGTTTCATTATTTCAAAATTTTATATAGCTTTAAATTATTAAATAGTACTTGTAGATCCTAGTAACACTGGAATATTATCAACATACTTACATTGATGCTATGAAAGTGAATATTATTTTCTTTTTATATAGAGAATCCAATGAGGAAGAGTGTAATGATGACTATTTGGTTCAATCGAAGTTTATAAGTCACGAGGAAGTTGATATTAAAGGTGATGAAGATGAAGAGGACATGTCAGAATCCAAGTAAGAAATTTAACATTGTGATATATATTCACAAATTTTATTCATCGGTATTGATTGAACACATGTGACTTGTTACTTCCGGTTAACCCAAAGGAAACGCATTTCAAAAATTGATAGGCTATAACATGCAAAAACCAGATTTTCATCCCTCCTCTCCCCAATTAGATTCCATAATTTTTGCATTTCGCTTTACCTTACTTTATAAAGTCCACTATCCACTATCTATTGCAGTTTTCATTTGCAAATCTAGCAGATCTGGTGAAATATTGTTAAGTCTTTATGAAACCCTCAGAAGTGAAAAGTATTGAGACTCGGTCTGTTTGTAATAATATTAGTATGTTGTTTGTAGGCAATATACCTAAGAAATTTGTGCTTTAGTCGTTCAATAGTATTTATATGAGTTGTCATAAGCGACCATACACGAGATGCATATTTAAGGTGGGGGCGAGCTAGAGTGCAATAGATAAGTTTAATGTGCTGGATATTTTGAAAATCTGTATGAACATTTGAAGAGGTTTTGATTCCATTTTGTGTGATATCAATGTCTAGTCGTAGTAAAGTGTAGTTTTTTAAGGCTATAGTTGTGCTGACGACTTGGAATTAATGCCATTGTGAAGGATAAATTGCGTGCCTCCCATTTCATGAAAATTTCTTTTGCAATACTGCAAGTAACATGAATATTGGATATTTAACAGGCATTTTTGTCTGACCTTTAATAATATTGGCGACATTTCAATAATAAATAAAAAAATACCATTTAGATATATTGAAATAGCTCCACACTCTTTTTTTTTTGGACAACAGGTTTTGTGTTTCGAATCTTTGTTTACGTTTTTGTGTTCCCTGTTTAGTAAACAATTTACTTATCTGTTGTGGTGTCAACGGGAATCCCCCTTATTATGGTACTGTCTCGAACTTGAACAGGATAGTTCCGGACTTGAAAATTTATTTCAAGCAGAATATATTAAATCTAGTAAATTACATTGTATCGTCCAAGTGTGTTTTCTAACTATCTGGATATGCGTAACATGTAATAACATATTTCATCCTAGTTGCTGGAAGAGAAGCAGAAATTATAGGAATGTAAAACAGAACTTGATATGGTGCTGTGAAGACTGCGAGCCTAATGCTGAAAATGAAGAGATTGGCACAATAAATGCTATTGTCCAAGAGTTAGGAAGTGCAAACAAAGGATGAATATATTAAACAAATAAAACGGAATTCAACTGCTATTGAAGCTGATGCTATTGAGATAGAGACAAAATTGCTGGCCCAAATCGACACATGCAGACAACCAAAGGTGAGTTTCAGAGACAGGTTGTTGGAAAAATTGATATAATTAATTAATCAAGGGTTAACGTTGTTGATGCTGAGACTCAATCATATTTAATACTGAGTACCAAACAAACTCAGACAACACCAAGAACGAGGAATTATGAAACTCAGATGGTGGAAAGGGTAGTATTGACCAAAACACAAACCGACATGGAAACAGCTCTAGTGGATAGTCTGAACAACACACGAGAAGAACTTTTAAACGTAACGAACACACCAATATTTGAAATCAGAAAGCATCTCTAGAGTCAGATATTTTGTCTCATTCTGAGAGGAGCAGAAACCTCCAGAATGATATTGCTGAATTTAATAAGATAAATAAAGCATGATAGTCTCAATATAAACATTAGAAAATTAATGCCAGTCCTACTATTTGGAGGTTAAGAGCTTGAGAGTGCAATTTCAGACTTTGGGTTCTTGCATATCGGGGCCTGATGTTGAAGGAGGTCAGTGTGAACGGCTGATCGCTGATGAGAATGTTATTGGTGTCATCGGCGAGGGTCTTTCTCGATCGCTGAACAATATAAGTAGGGTTCTGTACTTCACAGAGATGCTCATGTAAATGAGACCTTGAAGTGTCTTAAAAGACGGAAAGGTCCTAGTAGTGGGCGATGAAACTGCTAGAAATTGTTCTAGGTTGCTCAGGTTGTCCTTGGATAATGGTCTCTACAATGTAACTGGAATTGTTTGCTCGAATTCACCTGTGGAGGAAATATGTAAGACTATTTTTCGAGCAACACTAGACTTTAATAGGAATTACGTTATAATTGTCCTGTTGCATATTGATTTTCAGTTTCGAGTTTCAAATTTAAAACAACTTTTTTCTCTTGACAAAGCAACAAATCTCATATTTAGTTATACATGTCACTCGTGTGCACAAAAATAAGGTCTTGTGCCAAAAAATGCACAACTATTTTAGGATATATAGGGAACGCCAAAAGTCTTCTGTTAGAAATATAGAAAATTTTTAAAATTCTAATAGATACAGGCATAATAAAAAATCCCTCTGTAAGTTGCTGACGTGAGTGAACTGATTATTTTTGTCAAATATAGTCTTAGTCTCTGTGAGTTGTACCAATATGGTTAAATCCAATGTTCAGTCGCCAAATTTTGTTACTTCTGTGAGTGGGTTAATCTCTGAGACTGACCGTGAAGAAAATGGGATTTTGAACATCTCAGACATCGATGGCCTCTGGGCTGGGCTCGAAGGAAAATACGGCTAGACCGGATTTTTTAGAGCGCGTTCCGTTAATACTAATCTCTCCTTAGTATCTCAACATACAGTCTGTCAGGTGCAATATCAAATTATAGATTGTTAAATAAGTTCTGTCGTTCTGAGTCTTCCCATGGAGGTGTGTTAATACTTGTTCGTGATATTACTTTAAGATCTTATAGTTTCTCTAGCTTTGACAAGTTTATTCATCTAATTGAAGATAAAAACGTTTGTTTTCAGTTGTTTTTTGCAAGAAAATAAACCTATTTATTTTATGTCTATATAGAGCACCTACTGGCTGCGCAGGTGAATTTTTGCTTAAATTAGAAATTGTATTGACACAACTGCCGGTGGGTTCACCTGTGATATTGTGTGGTGATTTTAAGTTTAATTTTTTGGACACACTTGGTAACGATGTGCAGAGATTGAAATGTTTGCTTGACTCATTTAATATGCACGTGTTTGTCGGCCCACTCGAACCACTGCACACTCCTCTACCTTACTGGATTACATGTGTTCAAATTTTGATAGAGACATGGTTAAGTGTGACGTTATTCGGGCGGGCTTGTCGGATCATGAAGCGATTTCATGTAGCTTTAATATTAAATGTGGAATGAGAGTAAAAGCTATGCTTAAGGGTAGGCTGTACACAAGAGCAAACTATGGTAAGTTCTCGCAATTATGTGCTGCTATTAATTGGCAGACTATCTTGGCCTTGAATAGTCTTTTGCGATCATTTAATGAGATACTGTGTGACAACTTTAATTATACATTTCCTGTTAGGTCTTTAAAACAAAAACAAAAACCCATGGATCACTAAGGGACTGAAAATTTCTGCTAAGAATATGCGGTCTCTTCATTATATCAGGAAGTACTTTTTGGATAATGAACATTTTGTGGCCTATTTTTTCAAGTATAGACGAATTTATAGGCATACTGTTGGGTGTGCAAAGCTCCTGTACTATGGCAATAGAGTCGCATACTCAAGCAACAGACGGCGAGAAACATGGAGGATTGTCAACGAGTTGCGGGGAAGGAGTTGTAGAGCTACATGTGGGGACTCCAAATTTTTGTTCCATAGCTGCATCCCTGTCTGGCGTAATGCCTTCAAATGTCTGTTTTTCACAGTTCCCCCACCGATATCGAAGAGCTTAAAGGTACTATCTCTGATATCAAGAGAGGCGGAGCGTCAGGATGGCATGGAATCTCGATTAGGATATTTTTGGAGCTGCAGGATGATGCACTGGGTGTTTTGGTGGAGTGTATAAACCATTCTTTTTACAATAACAATTATCCAGCTTGTTTGAAGGTTGCTACAGTTATTCCCCAATATAAAGCTAGTGATCAGGACCAGGCAGCAAACTATAGACCCATTTCTCTCTTACCCAGTCTATCAAAAATTGTGGAAAGGTTAATCAAAAAGCGAGTTGTGTAGTTTCTGGGTAGGCACGGAGTGTTGAGGTTTGAACAGTTTGGCTTCCAGGCGGGGAGGAGTACGGATGATGCAATATTTTCGTTTCTGGAAAATTTGTATATAAGTCTTAATGAAGGGGCAGTGGCTGCGGCAGTCTTCTGTGATTTATCAAAAGCTTTTGATTGTGTGAATCACAAGATACTGCTGCATAAGCTTGCCCTCTATGGATTCACATGATTGGTTTAGATCATATCTGTCGGATCGAAGACAGAATGTTTCTTTTGGTGGCTGTTTTTCGGATCTTCAAGCATTGGAATATGGCGTGTCACAGGGCTCTGTTCTGGGTTCCATTCTGTTTTTGTTGTACAGGCTGTCCCAAATTCGAGCCTCAACATTGGGATCCCGAATACTTCCGAAGATATTTAGAAAAAAAAACGAATATTCGCGATTTCATTTTTATTTTTTATGACTCTATTTGAATAGATATAACAAAATAAATTTGATATTCTCATTGCTACTTTTTCTGTTCTACAAGATGGTGTTATCAGATTTTCAAACGCGTCGACGTTTCGTCTTTGAGCTGCCATAATCAACTTTGTTTTTTTAAATACGGCCCTGGATTTTTTATTACGGACTTTAAGAGCTTCTAATGGCCCAAAACCAATGATGTATCGCACTTATTCGGAACATGCATATTAATGGTATTTTCCATAAGATCTCATGTGTTAGAGAGAAACAGAAAATATATTTTTAATAGGATTAAAAACAAAAACCTTTTTTTTAGGCATTAACGTATAGCATAAAGAAAGCCTAAAAGCTAACATAAATAGTGGTTAATAAATAATATAATAATTACAGTGTCAACTCTCAAATCCTAGGCTCTTTTTAGCAATTTATCAAGGTGTAGTTTATTTGTTTATGTTTAAATTATCTAATATTTTGACAGTTCACTACTCACTAATCATTAACGTGTATTAAACCAAAAGGCCCTTTTCTTCTGAAGAAAAACGAGACACAATAAGGATTTATTTAATTTCGAATCGAAATTCAAAAACGGCTTGTGAGCGCTATTTGTTGGAATATCCAGAAAGACGGCAGACGCATTATAGTTATTTTGCTAATATTGATAATAATTTAGCTCAATACGGAAGTTTGGAAGTGTTAAATATGGAAGACGAATCGATCCAGAAGAGGAACAAATTATCTTAAACACTGTGAGTTTGAAAACTATTACAAAGTAGGAAATACAATGAATCATTTTAAATTATTTTTTAAGGCAAATAATAATCCTCGAGCTTCAATTAGGCTTTTCTCAGACGAAGTAGTATCACCGCAAATGAGAGTTTGAAGCACTTTATATAATCGTGGATATAAACCTTACAAAATTCATATTAGTCAAACACTGAGACCTGGCGATGCTGAGAGACGATTAGAATTTTGTAATTGGTTACAAAATAGAATTAATGAAAATGTCGACTTCCTAAATAAAACTATATGGACAGATGAATGCAGTTTTTCAACACATGGACTATTTAATAGACATAACGAATACTATTGGTCAATAGAAAACCCAAGGCAGAATCAAGAAGCAAGACCTCAGGGACGACAATCATTTAATGTATGGGTCGGTATGTGGCACAATAAAATTATCGGCCCCTTTTTTTTTGAAGGAAACTTAACTTCCGAAAGATATGTAGAATGAATAAGAACCAATATATTGGATTCCTTAATGGAAGAACCTTTGGACGTATTACGTCAACAGTATGGTGGCAACACCCTCATAATGGCAGACTGGTTACGAATTTATTAAATGCATTGTTCCCTAATCAATGGATTGGAAACCAAGGACCCGTACGGTGGCCAGCTAGGAGTCCAGATCTAAACCCGCTAGATTACTTTCTTTGGGGATTTCTTCAAAACCGTATTTATCGAAACACACCACAAAACCTTGAAGTTTTATGTCAAGACCTAATAAGGGAGATCAGGGCTATTTCCGCAAACACAAAATGCATCCAATAGGCGGACTACAATTATTTGAATATTTGCTTTAACTTTCATTATTCATTTTTAAAAAGTTTTCTTTTTGCTTTTTTTGGAATAATTAAAACAACATACCTATTGTTGAAAATTACACATCAAACATGGAATCATTTTCAAAACATTTATTTTTTATATGATAAAAAGATTAATTAAATTTTTATAGGAATCCAAGTAAATAGTTGTGTGGGGTTACATTTGGACAAATAATAAATTTCACATTCTCATTGTTATTTTTTCTGATCTACAAGATGATGTTGTCACATTTTCAATCCGACGCAACTTTTAGTAACGAATGGTGTATCGCGTTCTTTCGAAAAAAATCATTTTAATGATTTCCTAGTAAAATCTTACCAAAAACATGTTTTCTGTTTCTCTATAACACATGAGTTCTTATGGAAAATGCCAATAAGATGAATTTTTCGAATAAGAGCGATACATCATTGGCTTTGGAACCTCAGATGCTCTTAAAATCCGTAATAAAAAATCTAGGACCGTATTTAAAAAAACAAAGTTGATGATTGCAGCTCAAACGTCGGTTTGAAAATACCATCTTTGCCTCCATTTAACCGACCTCGTATGTCATCTAGTTTCCGAGATCCCAATGATGAGGCTCGAATTTGCAGAAAATGATTTTGCAGATCTTGACGTGCACGGTAAGTTTACTCTGTTTGCAGATGACGCCACAATACTGTGGCGTAGGTTAAAGGATATTGTTAATTGCGACTTAAAATAGATTAAGACCTGGTGTGACGTCAATAGGCTTTTTTTAAATATATCGAAAACTAGTGTTATGTCGTTTGGAAGCGAACTTGGGGAAATTCGTATGGGTGATGGCTTGCTGAAAAACGTTACTGAAAACAGGCTCTTGGGAATGTGCATTGATGGCCGGCTTAAATTTGAGTGCCATATTAGTTCCCTAAGATAACGATTGGCTTCAAATTGTTACACCATCAGATCAATCTCTGACCAATTTAACCCTAGTACAGTCAGATCCTCTTAAGTCACTCTAATCGAATCTCATTTGCGGTACGGAATTTGTTTCTCGGGTTCATGCTCGGGGCAATTGTTTCAGAGTGTGTGCGTTCTGCAGAAGAGAGCTGTAAGGTATATGTTTAAGGCCAGAGTGCGTGAGTCTTGTTGACCTTTATTTATGGAACATGGAATTCTGACTTTGCCCTCTTTGTTTATTTTAGAAGCGGTATGCTTGATTTATGAAAAGCACAAGCTTCAATTGGTAACTAACCATGCATATGGGTTAAGGGACCCACACAAAATTTCACTTCAAAAACCCACATCCTCTAAAATTAGAAACCCGCCAATATTTAGTAGCAAGAAACTGTATAGCCACCTGCCCCAAGGGATTAGACAGATCCCTAATCTAACGAAATTTAAGAAAACAGTACTATAGTGTGGATGGGTTCTTAAAAGATGTATTTTAATTGTACTGTTTAGTTTTTGAGACTGTGTTTTTATGTTATCTTGTCTGTAAACATGTTATGCTTTTGATAATTATGTCATTCTTGTTTGATATTTTGAATTAGTAATTATTGTGTAAGAATGGTCTGTAAGTACTTACATATTGATTAGGTTGCTTGCACTGATTGACAGTGGGTTTTAATGACTAGACCATAGGTTTCTTTTACCTTTTTGTTTTAGCTTTGTCAATGGATTTTGTTTGATACAATAAAGCATTTTTGAATTGAATTGAATTGAAATGAGAGTGAAGTTTAATTTGGAGTCAATAATCTAATATGGGGCATATTCTTTAGTGAGCTGTCATTTATTTTGTAGCC
Source organism: Pissodes strobi (assembly GCA_016904865.1). Lineage (NCBI taxonomy): Eukaryota > Metazoa > Arthropoda > Insecta > Coleoptera > Curculionidae > Pissodes > Pissodes strobi. The sequence continues at coordinate 17,389 of MU186976.1, forward strand.
AAAAGGTACTGGATTTGTGCTTTTGGTGGAGAAGATTGAGTTGCATTTTAGCACATTCAGGTTCATACCACTCTTGTCACACCAGAGAGCAAGCCACATCAGATTGCAATTGAGTGCAGTTAGTGAGATCTTTCAAGAGATATTAAAAATAGTTAATCCTGTGGTACACTAGAAGTCACTAGAGTTTCTCTTGAACTGAAGTTGTTAATTCTAACAATCTGAGAGTGACACATAAGACTCCAATCATTCCAAAAGCACTCCCGCCACTTGAAATGCTTTGCACTTATACAAAGCTAGGTTGTGATTCACCCCGTCGAAGGCCTTGAAGTAGTCTGTGTAGACAGCATGCATATGAAAGCTCTTTTCCAAAGCCTACAAATGACAACAGATTCACTTTCGTACACAACTGCTGGCTGATCAGCTGTGACTATATAAATAGAGAATCACATACAAATTTTTCAAACATGATTGATCGGAAACTTTTCAGCTTGCAAAATATTCCTAGATTTTAGAATTGGCGTTATGAAGCTTAATTTTTTATACACTAGGAAAAGTGCCAGTGTTCAATGACAAATTGAAGTTCAGGAATATATGTGAGCTAATCTAAAACTAGAGTCTTTCAAAACATAACGTAAAAGGAGGAAATTAAAATTACTTCTTTAAAAAATAAAATTAGTGAATTAAACACTACTCTTAAAGTTCAGGAGGATACAATTTTACGTCTACGCCGCAGAACTGTAGAATATGAGGACAGTATGTTTGAATCCGAAAAGGAATCTACAGAAGATCTTGCTAAACAAAAAAAATTAGATAATCTAAATGGAAAACTCAGCAAATTGAAGAAAAATTATGACGAATTGTTAGTGGACTTTGAAAGTAATAAAGAGCATATGAGTAAACTCCAGAAAGACATACATGAGTTTAATGCTGTAAAAGAATGTATGATTACTTCTATCAGAACCCTGGAGACGGATAATAGATACCTCAAAGATGTACTCCAAGATCTTCAGGATGACCTTATTTTAAAAGAGACGGAACTGAACGAATTTAAGAAAAAAAAACGTCAGAACTGTCTGAAGCAACAATTTCACCAAGCCCAAGGAAGAAATCCGAAAAAATAGCTGGGAACAATAAGAACTTAATAAACGCTGCGATAACGAAAAAACAGAGCTTCAATGGGAAGAGTGGTGGTGTGCGCAATATAAATGGAGGTATCTCATCAGTTTCTCTCTCGGACCCAGAACGTCATACTTCCGGAACTTCACGGTCATCATCAATTGATATCTGCACCCCTGTCATTACATCAAACAAAATTATTGTTTTGACTGATGATTTTGGAAAGAAACTCTACAAACAGTTAGGTAAATATTTGTGTAATTATCAAATTCAGGTAATAGTAAACCAGGTGCTAAATTTAAGGACATAGTTTATACCTGTGACTGTTATGTTCGTGACTTGTCTTTTGATGATTATGTAATTGTTTTGGCGGGTTTGAATGACAATAATATACGAGTAAGTGATATTACACTGTTATCAAATAAGTGCTTTAATACAAATCTAGTAATTTGCAATATACCATTTGTAAATAATACTAATATAGTCTGTAAACCGAGCGTTGATCGTTACGTCATAAATCCTGACGTCAGATCAGTTTTGAAGCATGTCCTGAATTGATTCACAAGAGTCTTGGGAGGAGCATAACTTACGCTTCGCGCATGATCCATTTCGTGTCGGTAAAGTAGACGGCTATTGTCGATCTCGAATGTGAGGTTAGACACGACGCTGAATTCAAATCAAAACAATAACAAACAACATGTCATGCTCATGAACTCGTAATTCATAGATTTAATTTAAAGAAACTAACCGATAAACATGTCTTTTTTCACTCTGGTAAGATAATATTTGGATCTCCAATATGAATATTTTAATTTTATGCAATCTACTTTGTTTTAGGTGAAGAGAAAAAGTCTTGTGAGGTTTGCAATAGGAACTTAAATTAACAACACAATACAAACAGAAATATTCTAGTGTTCTAGTAAAATTCCAGCAGAAATTCTTAGATATACAGGGGTATTGTTATTTTGTGTGAATGAAAACATATCTTAAACCTGCGAAATTTCGAATAATAAGTGGAATCTTTGCTACGAGAAAAGTTATGTACTTATGCATGTGATATGTGGTTAATTGAAGAAACATTCAACTCAATTCAAAAGAAATGTACTGTGAAACAAACTTGGCCGTGAGAATAGTGTATAAAAAAATCACAAGGACATTTTTAATATCCGATATGCAACTGAAGTGATTTGGACCTTTTCTTTACCAATTAATTTTTATTTGTCATACAATTGTGAACTTGTAAGCATCTGTAAAGTGCAGTAAACAAATTAATAAAAAGAGAAATTTACCATTGCAGTAAACTTTGGCATATATTTAAATTTGACTGTATAAATGCAATTTTATTAATCGGTTAGCTACAGTTTTTGTTGTCTTATCATTTAATTAATCATTTCACATTATAGCAGTGTTCTGTAGTTAATAAAACTGAAAGACCTCAAACATGTAGCTTTTCCTTAGTTTAATATATGTAGGTAAGTAAGTTTTGTTTATAATTTATTTGTATTGTTTAATGGCTCAAACGCTTAGATTTGTAAAAGTTTATTTCATTTTTGTACAAGTTTTGCTTATTATGTAGCTGTAAATATCGCCATTACGGCCTTAGTTCAAACTTTTAATAATATTTGTTATTTTTAACATAGGACATCTCATATAAAATATATTAGATGGGTGACGGTATAGCATAATATTGTATTTGAGTCAGCTATACTTCAGTTATAACCAACACCAACTAAAGTAACCTAAACAAAGTAGAGTAGATTGACACCATAAAATAAAACTCAAGTATGAGAGAAAACGAAAACAATGCTAATTTATTTTCAAAAAATTCCCAAATGTTTATGAAATAGAAAACAAAACATTTTATATAACCTAAAGTGTGCTATAACACGATTCATATACAACAACTGTAAAGGTCTGGCATATATGTGTTAACTTTAACAATTTAAAATTTTACTTTTCTTTATACAAACTTACAATAAACACCAATGAAAAACAAATTGGAAAAAACACCTTACATAGCACAGAGAGTCACTAAAACAGAGTACTATAATACAATATTAAAATACTATTGGCATGTATCGATCAGCCAGCCACAAAACTCATCGGGAGACACTAATGACAGACAAGACAAAAGATAATAAAACTATAATTCAACTCATCATAAAACACTAATTCACTCATTATAAAAAACCATACCACACAATCGATGGAAAGAGATGTTATAATTTAAGGTTCTTGTATCATGTTTTACGAAAGGAGTCATTGTATCTTCTGTGCTTATGATGAGCACACTGTTTCCTGCTCATCGCTAACATAATACTCATCATCATCATCATCCAAGTGACAAGAATTGAGATTGATAATGACCGGTAATGCCTATATCCGAAGCATCTCTCCTTGTTCCAGTCCTCGCTAATTGTATTATAGCATTTGTGTGATGTGTTCAAAAACCATTTTGAACACGTCTGCAAATCTAACGATTTAATTTTTGTACAATCTAACTTTCCACGCCACTGCCTTCGCATTCCAAACAAATTAAAACCTTGGCGATACTACTAACGCCATCTCTTGTTTACCACGTTTATCCACTGCGTCGGCAGGCTAGAAAGCTAAAAGTTAAGCGTCCTCAAAAGGCCTCCGACCAATCATAGAGCTTCGCGCTTTATCCGGGCTGCATTACTAGCGCCATCTGTTGTAACCACCTTTACTCATTTGGAGCCGGCCGCGCATCCTAAACTCATCTGACCAATCAGAGCGTTTCCCGCTATACCCCGGCGACCGAGTCGACCAAGCACAGCGCATCCTACAGGATAGCCAGTTCACTCAAACTAAAATTCCCTAAAATTCACTTCTTCAATATCCGAATTTCATGCAAACTAATCAACAGATTTCAACCGGATTTGTATTAAAATTCATAATATTAATTTAGACAACCGGTCATGTTAAGTTTTTACACAATATCTCTGTATTTACATTATTGCCCTTTACATGCCCGAAGCGGTGCATCTTCCCCCACCAGAAGGGGCGTTAACAACTTCTTCAAGTTGCTCTAGTTCCCACGTTCTAGAATTCAGTATAGAGTAAGAAGTAGTGTCTTGAACCTCGACCATGTAAGTCGCAAAAGGCGCACCCCCGTTTCTAGCCGGCTGGCGCTAGGCGCCATGCCGGCAAGTTTTCACGTTTTGATACCTCATCATCTCTAGTTTGTTACTCAAGTGATATAGTGATATCCTGTCATAATCATCGTCACATCAAGCCTGCAATAAGGTATTTATTGGCAAATTTAATGCCATTATTCTCCCGCCGAGCAATGGCGTCCCAATTGGTCTTATCCATGGGAGTTGTACAATCGAGCCCTGTCTCGAACCACACCACACTCAATAGAGCCTAGTCTCTAAATCTCAAGTAAGTAAACGAACATGTTTACAATCACATTCTCACAAAGCCTACAAAAAGGTATTTTTGGGCATCTCATTGCCAATTATGGAGACCGACTGATCTCTAGTACTAAGCCTACAAAAAGGCATTTTTTCGGCATCTACTGCCATATGGAGACCCACTGATCTCTAGTACTAAACCTACAAAAAGGTATATTTCGGCTCTACTGCCATTTTGGAGACCCACTGATCTCTTAACTCTCAAAGGCTGTGCCATGCGCTGCGCAGTCCCAAATGGTACTTCCATTGGATTTTCAACATTCTACATTACCAGCATACCACTGGATTGCTATAATCTTTGCCTTATTCTAATATAAGGATTACTCTGCACTAGTCTGCATACCCACTTATGCCTTATTCTCACATAAGGATTAAACGGCACTAGTCTGCCAATTTACAGAAGTTATCACAATGCTACATCCCATACGCGGATTTCAACTTACCTATGCTACCTGCATAGCATACTTACTAATCATTCATGTGTGCACCAATAAGCCGCATTCACAAGGCATTCATGTCATGCCAATATGCACTAACTGCATACCAGTCAAACCACTACAATCCAGTCATTCCTATTTGCAAGAATTTGAACTACATTGTACATAGAAGCTAGCAATAATAGGCCTAGCAAGTGTTTGTCAAAGTGACTTTCCCCCAGTGTTAGAAGATAACCTGAACATTGAACGTTTCTCGTCAGTGGTGTTCATAGTGTACATATTAGCTTATAGGTGGACTCTAAGGTAATACTAATCCTGTTATTATCGCTTGTATATTGTATTTTAATTGTATCAGCTAACATAGTTGATAAGCAGCTGTTCCGCAGGAACTCTAACAGACATTTGACATTTAACTGTATATAGTTTCAAGGTTATGTTTATAACCATATTTTAGCATAGTATTACAACTGTTTGCGCAATGCTTTAGTTTTTAAGAGTATTATTTATGTCATATTTTTCAAGGTCGAAATTTGCCTTGACTGATATTTTTCACATCGTAGCACTGACTATGTGCAATAATTCATTGTTTATATTTTGTATATTTATGAGCTTCTAGTTATTTTCAGGTAAAATAACTTATTAAAATATTCATATAATGCTAAAGCTTTTTGTTTTATTTACAAAATGACTTTAGAACTAGCCCTATGGTAAATCTCGGTGCCTAAGAGCACATTTCTTTTTGTTCAGAAAATCGACCAAGAGCGACTCTGAAACATGATGAACATAATCTCTCCATTTTTTTAGTGTAATCTAAAACAGATTCTCTTATAAAAATTATATCTAAAAGTTGGACCAGATTCTTACCTTTTGAAATGCTTCATTCCACAAATTTAAAACAGCTTCTCTTGTGACAGGATGTATCGAACTGATACAAGCCTCGTAATAACGCTTACATTCTGACCATACCATCTCAATAGGATTATATTAGCAGATCAGTAGATATGTGCACTCTGTCAATATTCTTCAGGTTCGTTTGCAATGAACGCAGTGTGAGATATTCGCCTACAATAAAACCGAAATAATGAATAAATTATTTAAAATAATGAAAAATTAAATGGAGATTACCTTTCTCATACATAGCATACATGCTCTCCTTATAGTATGGCCATGAACTTTGTGAAGAGGCTCTCCATGAGAGGAAACAATATCAACATTTGCCTTGATTGTAAAGTCAACAAGTTTCTAAACTGCCTTTCAATGCATTCTTTGCACAGTGGCTGACGATATTCATAAAGCATCAGAAACTCTCTACAACAAATAATCCTACTCTTTATATATTGTTAAAACTGCACTTTTGTATCAACTTACATTAGGTATATACTGCACTCACGGGTAAAAGCGTTTTTCCTGCTGCTTTTTCGTGATTAAAATAGTCTATTAGTTTTAAAATGAGGACTTGCTCATTTTCAGTGTACCGATGTCCAGGCATTTTCAACTGCGATAACAATCACAAATAAAAACAGAAAAATACGTTGGACGAACTTCAAATAAAATAAATAAATATATATTTGATTTGACACTTTGACAGATGAGGAATTTCATTAATTTCATCTGATACCCTAGCATGCGCAGCTCAACGTACGTCCGTGACGTCAAATTTCTGTCACCCCCGATTGACGGTGGTATGAGAGAGAAAGACAAGGTATGATGTAACGATCAACGCTCGGTTTACAAACTATACTACACTTTCTAATGGCATATTCAGTGTAAACCAAAGGTTGGCCTCAGTTTCGGAAATGTTTGCCATTGCCATACGTTTCCTAGACATTTCTAATATGTTCTTGAATAACGATTTTAACTATTCTAATTGTTATTTAAATTGGAAGGTACTTTTAAAATTGGGTAGAATCATAAGGGCCTGTATTCACAATTTTCACTCTAAAAGTACTACTAATCTTAGATATGTCAATATCAGGCCACACTATTCTGACTCTGAACCAGCCACTTCAAGTGATATTGTCATTAATACAGAAATTGTCAGTAGTCAGGGCCAGGCGAAGAGTCGATACATTTTTATAGACAACTTAAAACACAAACAAGACAGTAGTCGTGTTTCACTTCTGCTTCTCAACGTACAGTGTATACGAAATAAAAAAGTCGAATTTACTATTTTTGTAGAGACTCTCGGCTCGCCTGATATTTTGTTGCTGACTGAACATTGGCTTAAGTCAAAAGAACCTTGCTATATTTCCAATTACTCCGTTGTCAGTTCCTATTCTAGAAAGGAAAGGGGTCACGGAGGCACAATGATTTTAATAAATAATAAATTTTTGGAATCCTTTTCTTTAATTAATGCCAGTAAATATGATCACCTTTTAACTGAGGGCAGGTTTGAATTTTCTACTGTTTATAGTAGGATTTTTAATATACATCTGATCTGTATTTATCGACCCCCAGGTGGTGGTGTGGGGGAGTTCTTTGGGTCTCTAGAGGTGTTGCTCTTCGAGGTTTCGGCCAATTCCAAGGTTATTCTGTGTGGGGATTTTAATGTTAATTATATGGCCGATTGCATCCAAACCCAGAATTTAAAAAACTTGCTACTCTCGTTTGATCTTTTAATGCTTGTTAAACAACCAACCCGTATTTCACCTTATTCCAGTAGTATCATCGACTATTTTTGTGTGAACTTTATTTCTCAAAACAATGATGTTTCTGTAATTCCATCGGGCTTATCAGACCATGAATTAGTTTTGGTTACTTTATCCTTTAGAAGAGAAAAAAGAACAAGAAAATATAGATTGGGTAGAATTTATAGTTTGGAAAATTTCCATAAATTTCGGCAATGCAGCGAACATGCGAACTGGCTGGTGGTACATGATTCTCCTCACGGTCTGCAATGCTTTAATGAACTTGTTTCTAATATTTTTAATACATGTTTTCCTTTACGCAAAATAAGAGACAAATTTAAAAAGCCGTGGATTACTCCTGGCATTAAAACTTCGTCTATTAATTTAAGAGTGTTGCATACTTTGAGAAAATACACTGCAAATATATATTTTCACACTTATTTCAATAATTACAGAAGGATTTACAGACAAACAATAAGAATCGCTAAACAAAAACACTATAGGAACAAAATTGACAGATCTCATAATAAGTTAGCGAAACTTGGAAAATTGTAAACGATCTCAGAGGTAACTCAGTCGGGACACATCAAATTGAGTTCGATGAAAATTCGCTTAACCATTTTTACTGTATTGCGGAAAAACTAACAAAAAATTTGGTATCTCATGTTGATCCTTTATCATACGTTCAAAATAATATTAGAGATTCCTTTTACTTGTCACACACCGACCGGGATGAATTAAAATGTATTCTTTACACAATAAAAAATAAGATGGCATGCATCAGATGTCTGTTAGGGTTCTGGAGGCTCTCCCGGATCAGGCACTTGATTCCCTTGTTTGTTCGGTGAATGCATCATTTGATTCTGGAACATTTCCATCTTGCCTAAAGATAGCAGTTGTGAATCCGCTGTTCAAGGGAGGCGAACAGAGTGATTTTGCAAACTTTCGGCCAATATCACTCTTGCCATCTTTATCAAAGGTTGTGGAGAAAATTGTTAAGAAGAGATTTATGAAAAATCACAAAATTTTAAGTAAGTCTCAGTTTGAGTTTCAGGAGGGTTTGGGGACACAGGATGCAGTGTTTTCCTTTTTAGAGGGTTTGTATGAGAACCTAAATGACAGAGATGTTGCCGCAGCGGTATTCTGTGATTTTTCCAAGGCTTTTGACTGCGTAAATCACAGAATACTGCTGGGGAAGCTTCATAGTTATGGATATAGGGGAGTCGCACTACAGTGGTTTAAGTCCTTCCTTGAAAACAGGAAGCAACTCGTGAGGTCGGCTGCTTAAGTGTCGGAAATTTGTGATATTAAACACGGGGTGCCCCAGGGATCGGTGCTCGGTCCGATTCTTTTCCTGATCTGCATAAACGACCTGGCTTCAATCGATATCAGAGGAAGTTTCAGCATATTTGCCGGCGACACTACTATCTTATGGTCTCATAAACAGCAAGACGTAATGATGGACATGGTCTCCGAAGATCTTGGAAGGGGAGAGTGGTGTGACTCAAATCTGCTGTGTCTTAACATAAACAAGACTAGTGTACTTACTTTTAAGTGTGGCTGTAATGGTCTGTCTCTGGATGGTATTGAGCTGGTAAGAAGATTTCTCGGCATTCTGTTTGACGATAATTTGAGGTTTCAAGGTCATATCGAGGCCCTGAACGGCAAATTAGGATGTTACGCCGTCAGGATTGTGTCTAATGAGTTGGGCCCTGCAATGGCTAGAACAGTCTATTTTTTCTCTGGTTGAGAGTCACTTAAGGTATGGCAAAGATATATGTACGTAATAGATAAACCGCGATGTGTATTAAAATTGGGACCTCCTTATGTACGCGAAATTTCCAAGCGATGTACGCGAAACGCACGTGGCCGGACTAGGGAATGTAGAGGTGAGTCGAGACGGCAGAGGAGAACAACCGGCTGTTCTTCTCGGATTCTCGGAAGCCGTGCAGGCGATCACTGCTTTTGGAATTTATTCGGTTACAGCACAGCCTATATTTGCAGGGTATTTTTAAAAGGTTGAGTAATACAAGGGCGAGTTTGAATGTTTGTGATTTCTTGGATTGTATGTTTATTATTGTTATTTAATTTTATCATTTTATTATAATAGCATAGTTATTTTAGTGTTTGGTGGAAAAACTAGTTAATATAAGGGTTTAGTGATAAAATTGGAAAAAACTTCTAGAAAAAACTTTTTGACGAGAATTGTGATGATCATGCTAACTTTTTTATAAAACTGCTTATACAAGCTAGAATTTATAAAGAATGTAAATGTAAGACTAACTTTACAAAACTTATAAAGATAAATGTATATTGATTATTCGTGTTGTACATCAGGGTGTTATCGAAATGGGGTAAATTATTTAGGGAAAAGATAGTACTCCTCAAATTGATAAAGTTTCTATAAACAAGTCCGGAAACGCTTCGTTTATGAGATACAGGTTGCAGTAACGTGCCGTGGGTATAAGGGCGGGAGGGGCGAGCTATTTCGAGGGCGCCGAATGATGAGCCATTTGCAGTTTGCATTAGGAGGCTGAAGCGGGTTAGATAGAGGGCGGGGAGGGGGGGGGGGGGTGGCATTCGCCCCCCCTGGCCCCCTATACGGCACGCTACTGACAGGGTGTCAAAGACTTATTATTTTTTGGTTTGAATGAATGTGATCTCCAATCATAATTATATATTATTTTTCAATTAGGCTAGGAATTAATAAAAACCGAATTGGCATAATTATTTATGTTTTATCAAAAACCTCAAAAACGAAAAAAAAAATTCTGTTTTCTTTGCAACAAAATATGTATTGGGCTTAAAAGTACGCAACCATCACTCTATCTACAACCATTTCCGAAATCGTATATTGTTTGTTCTGAGTCCATACCATAGTTAATTTTCATCAATGTTTTCCTAGGCAGACTTTTCTTTTGGCGTAAAATATATCATATAGGTACCTACATTATTTTTAGTTCTGTGTCGGAATATTTCTCCTATCTTCTTTTAAACTGACGATTTGTTTTCATTATTTTGTTTTAATTATTGAAAATTGATAAATATAATACACGAGACTATAATATGCGGCCTCGCCGATCGGAAAAATCGATTTACTAGTTCACATCGATGAATTTTTTTCCGGTTGCTGCATAAGTAGTATTAGATAATTTGAATAACAAACCTAACTAGTGTCAGTAATAGCGCAAACACTGTGAAACTGTAATAGACAATTTTTGCAAAAAAAAATAAGTAGAACAATATTTTATTTTACTGCTCGATCAAGAAGAATGTATACACGTGTCCCATATAAGAATGCACACTACAGGGATCTCGGAAACCAGAAGAGATACAAAGATGATTAAATTAGAGAAAAGGCGTGCCTTGCTGAATCCTACAACGTCATGCTTTGGAATCTAAAAAAATCCGATTACTTCCGAAGATATTTGGGAAAACCCGAATTTTCCCGATTTCATTTTTATTTATTTCTGACTTTATTTCAAAAGACATAACAATGCAAATTTTACATTCCCATTGCAACTTTTCCTGCTCTTCAAGTTGATGTTATTAGATTTTCAATCTGACGTTTCGTTTCTTTGCAACCATCATCAACTTTGTTTTTTCAAATAGTCGAAAAAATTTGTTTTATTACTAAAAAACACTAATCTTAATCCTAAATCCAACGACATATCGCTCCTTACATTTATCCGACGTTCAAAACGGATCAAAAATCTAATTACGTCATTAGGTACAGGACAAAAATTGGCATAGGAACGTGAATTTTATTGTGATCTATCCTCTTCATTAAAATCTGAAAAAAAAATAATTATATTTTAAATTTCAAGAATTCGTAGATTGCAATTATTAATTTTTTTAACGCTTTAATAAAGAAAATTGATCAAAATGAAATTCACATTCCTATGCTATTTTGCCTCCTCTACATGGTGACGTAATTAGATTTTTGATTCGACGTTTCGTTTCTTCGTTGTCATCATCAAATACCATTGATGATGGTTTTTTTATCCGAAACGTCGGATAAATGTAAATAGCGATATATTGTTGAATTTAGGATTGAAATTAGAGTTTTTTAGGAATAAAATAAACTTTTTCGACTATTTAAAAAAACAAAGTTGATGATGGTTGCTAAGAAACGAAACGTCAGATTGAAAATGTAATACCACCAACTTAAAGAGCAGGAAAAGTGACAATGGGAAAGTGAAATTTGTAATGTCATATCTTTTGAAATAAAGTCAGAAAAAAATAAAAACAAAATCGAGAAAATTCGGGTTTTCTCAAGTATCTTCGGAAATAATCGAATTTTTTTACAATTTCGAAGCATGACGTTGTAGGGTTCAGCAAGGCACACCTTTTCTCTAATTTAATCATCTTTGTACCTCTTCTGGTTTGCGAGATCCCTGTACTGTGCATTCTTATATGGGACACCGTGTATGCTGCGTTATCCTATTCTTCCTTATTTATCATATCTCTTAGATAAAACTTGTGTGTAAAATAGTAACATGTTCGAAAATATATTTTGTTTAAGTAAACAAAAACTGACTTCAAATGAGTCGATGTTATATTTTGTTACTTAAAAAAAATATGTGCCTCACCTTTGTAAGCACACAACTGAAGTGAAACTTCTGAAAGAGATATTGGGAATCGAGTTTTTTTCGAAGTTTTTTTTTTCTCAACTTTTGTCCTCGGTTTCGACAACTTTTTAAATTTTTTTTTGCTTTTTTTTCAACTATTTTCGCCAAAAACCGCGTTCTCTAACTTTTTTTTTAATTAATTTTTTTTATTTCGTTTTATAATACTTTTATTAACTTTGCGAAAAATGTTTTCTTTTTTCTAAATAATTTAATTTTCTTATGTGGTTTTATAATACTTTTATTAACTTTCCGAACAATATTTTACGTGTTTTAAATTAATTTTTTCTTCTTCTTTCTTTTATAACATTTATTAACTTTCTGAACTTCCGAACAAGTTTTTACCTTCTTTTAAATTTTTCCCATTTTTGCCATCTCCGACCTCGTAGCTAGCTGAACTCCTTCGCCTTTTTTCGCCGAAAACCGCGTTTCTCTAACCTCTTTTTTTACTAGTTTTTTTCTTATTTCGTTTTATAGTACTTTTATTAACTTTCCGATCAATTTTTTACGTTTTTTTTTTTAAATTTCTTCTCATTTTTTCTAAAATTTTGAGGTATCTGGGGAGGTGGGAAGTGGGGTATAATTCTCCCCCCACTTATGACGCTTGAAACGGGGTTATCGCTTGTTAGATTTTCGATCCGAGGTTCCGTTACAGAGATATCGGCAAAAAACAGTTTTTTTCCCAAAAATTCCTCGCTAAATTAGAGCCCCGGTACCCCCATATGTACAAGGGTAGCCCCCCATGAGGCGCACCCCACCTACCATAAAAATTCCGGCCCTGTTAATTATTTTAGTTTTTCTTTCCCTCCCCTCTCCTGACCAAACGGGGGGGGGGGGGGTGATGAGGGGGTCTAGTTTTCGTCCAGGATTCTAATTTTACCCAGGCTACATGCCCTGAAAATTTCAGCCCTCTAGCTATACTGGAACGTGCTTAATTAAGGGGGCGTTTCACTTTGATAAGCGTTTCATTTTTTCTGACTTTGCCCTCGCTAAAGAAGTTTCACTTCAAAAAAAGTAACGAGAGTAAAGTAATCCGTACAACCTAGCGTTTCTTGCATTTTCCTTTTTGTTTCCTAAAAAAACTCATATCGTCCACCTAAATATACTAGACGCTAGCGTCCGAAATTTTCTGCCTCTCTTGCCGGTGGCATTCGGATATATACGGTTTTACTATTTTTGAAAATGTCTATTATTTCACTTTACACATGGCCCTTCGCTCGCAACGGGGTTCAACTAGACAAAACAAACCGAAAACTATCAGAAATCACCCAAGTTTACAAAAAGAAACAAACATAACCTTAAAAAAAATCTCTTGCCACAGACGGGAACTGAACGCGGGACGCCGTATCACAGACTAAACTATCACATCCAAACCACTGGACCATCAGTGCAGTTGCAAGCATTTGATTGCATCCTATACACATGGATAAAATGCAGGCGCCACGCAATATATCCGAATGCCACCGAAGTCACCGGCAAGAGATGCAGAAAAGTTCAGGCGCTAGCGTCTAATCCTAAATATAATTTCATACCGCCTCAAGCGTTTATCCAAGATCCTTTTATGATAAAGCTCTTTAAAAAAATATATAGAAAAAACTGACAAATTACTCTCAATTAGAAAAATTTTCATGGTTCCCACAAAATTCTCGTAAGTTTTATTGAGGGCCCCTCGTAAATTAAGCTTGTTTCCGCTCCCGGTGAAAAGCACCTGTTGTCTCGACGCGCTTGTCTATTTATAGATATTTTCGTTTGCTTTAATCTCGATCTATTCGCACGTTTGGCGACATCTATCGTTTGTCATCTTCGTAAAGTTTCTCATAGATGGTGCTAAGTTCGGAGCGACAGAGAACTTACCATTAGATCCGTATATCTATTTTTTTATGCATCTTTGGGTATGGCATTGCCTTCTGGGGTTTTTGTAGCCGGATATTGTTTAACTCAGAGTTCAATTTACAGAAGAGGGCGGTACGCTATATTTTCGGGGTGAAGCCGCGAGAGTCCTGTAGGCCCTTGTTCAGGGAGCACGGAATTTTAACACTTCCTTGCATTTTTATTTTGGAAACCGCGTCTTTGTTAAATAAATGAAAGGCAATTCATGCTACAACTAATTCTAATTCTAACAATTATACCTAATACTCGGCAAACGAACAATCTCCCTTTACCGATTCCGAAGAGCACACTAACCAAGAACTCCCTTATCTATGAAAGCCTAAAAATTTACAACCACTTGCCCATTGACGTGAAGCAACGTCAAACACAGATAAGTTTTAAAGGATCTGTATCTTTATTATTAAGACATAAAGCATATTATAGCTTGCAGGAATTTTAGATAATCTTGATAGTGAATTTTTTTATATTTAGTTTGTAAGCTACTTTGATATACGCTTTTTTACATTTTAGTTTTTATGTTGGCTTTGTTAATAAGAACTTGTTCTTTTATAACAATAAAGCGTGTTTGAAATTGAAATTGTGGTTGATTAGCGCGATTAACATGCTCCCAATGCTTTTTGTTTCGCTTGATTAATCAAACAATTAGAATAAAATAGAGTTAGGTAGATTGTAAGTTTAGTTTTAGTCATCTCCTGACGATCTAACATGATTAGCGAAAAAAAATTCAATTCTGTATTGTGAAATGAAATGAAAATATATTTCAGGTACTTCAGACAATATCATTCCTTGCTTCACAGGGATATAAAGAAAACTTACTATTAACAATTACTTACGCTTAATAATTAAATGTTGCTAGTCCATACATAAGACAACTAACTACGAGTACATTTTAAAGTAAATACAAGTACATCACAATTCATCGTCAGCTTTTAAAATTACACACATACACTGCTACTGAGATCAGGTAAAATAACATAAAATTACAAATTACCACAGATCAAAAATTCATGGAAGTTATAAAAGGCCTTTCGTAATAACCCTAATCACCGACTTAAATGCAACAAGTGGCAGTTGTTTGACACAAAGTGGCAGCCTATTATAGAAGAGTGGGGCATAATAATTCAGAATGAAACGCGATCTTTTTAGTCTCAAGAATTCAATTCTAATATCGCAACCAACTCTGGTTGGATATTGATAATACATGTTGTTCTGATTTTAAGAATTGTTGTGTGAATGGCAGTAAAGGAGGCTTCCATAGATATACCTAGCTGGTATAGTGAAAATGTTATGGTCAATAAAAGCCTGCCTAACATCCTCCCTATAACCTCTACCGGTTACAACCCTTTGCAGTTTAAAGATTCGCTCAATATGGGATGAGTGACCCCAGACCAGAATACCGTATGTTGCTGAGGATTGAAATATTGAATGGAAGGTCTGAAGTAACGCTGGAAATGGGAGAATCATTGTCAAGTTTCTCAATAAAAACACAGTGCTGGATCATCTTCCTGAAATGGAGGCGACATGTTGCTCAAAAGTCAATCTAGGATCAAGCATGATACCCAAAAACTTTGATGATACTGGGTTATCCTCAGATAAATCTTTCATTCCAAAATACATTGAGACCCTTTTAGAAGCATTTAGAGACATTTTATTCGCTGTGAACCATTCATTTAGTAACTGCAAGTTGAAACTAAGCGATAATGACAAGTCGCTAAGCATGTAACCAGTTTCGATGAGAGTTGTGTCATCAGCAAACAACCCCAGAGCAAGATTAGGTGCAGCCGTCACTGTCATTTACATATTATATTAAGAAGAGAAGTGGATCCAGTACTGACCCTTGTGGAACACCATGATAAATGCTCCTGGGCCCTGAAAGGACACCATTATACATAGTTTGCTATTGTCTCTGCGTCATGTAAGATCTCAGCAGATCTACGCTGCTCTGATCAAATCCATAGTCTTCCAACTTTTTCAGCAGTAGCATATGATCGACACAATCGAAGGCCTTTGATAAATCTCAAAAGGCCGATACTGATCATTCTCAAAAGCCCCGATCAGGCAGTCCCAACAAGTCGAGCAGTGCAAGGGTTGTAGATTTGTTTGCCCTAAAGCCATACTGGCGGTTTATAAATAGTTTATTATCCTAAAAAACGGCAATTTTGGATTTTGAGTAGCCTAAAAAAAAAATCCTAAAAACAGGTATATCAGAGAAATTGGACGATAGTTTTCTGAATCGTCCCTGCAGCCTTTCTTGAACACTGGAGTAACCTTTGACAACTTACAACAGTCGGAAAAGTCGCCGTTTCTAATGCTTTGATTGTATAATTTAGTTTATGTCATACCAGTACATTATTGTGTTTTTATACCTTGGATACCATTTACATAATGGATTACTTTATGCCCGTGCGGGCATAAAGTCCACTTTATGGCCCGTGCGGGCATAAAGTACACTTTATGGACTTAAATAATTGAATTGAATTCGTATTTTTTAAAATATTTACATATTGTGAATGCAATAACGAACTAGTATGACACAAAAGTTCGTATGCACCACGGGTATTAATAGATGTGTACGCCCACGGGCGACTTATAAACCCTCTGGCCAGAGGCTCTCGGGTTTGTAACATTGTCGCCCTCAGGGCATAAACATCTACTTAATACCCTTGGTACATAAATAACTATAAGGGTACAATCAGTTGGCTTTTCAATTTTTTTATCATTATCATATTAATATCATAAATGTCTTTAGAATGATTGTTTTTCATATTGTTGATAGATAGCATTTTTAACATTATTAAAGCTTACTATTTCCAAGAAAGAGAATTTTAAATTTGGTATCCCAGTCTGTCTTTTTAAGAAATCATCCGCCGAATGATTTATATTTGGTAAAACTTGCAACAACTTCTCAGCAATGCCTGTAAAGAACCCATTAAATAATCAGCATTGATATTAGATACCCAATTCCTCAGATTTTCTTGTGATGCCACGCACTGCATTTCTGATTTCCCAAGATGATTTTACCTTAGAATTTTGAATATATTTTGTATAGGCATTTTTTTTGGTATCATTTATACTTTTAACATACATATTTTTAAATTATTCCTTAATCGGAATTTTCAAAGCCGGAGGTGGGTTTTTTGCATATAATTCTCTTAATAGCCGTAGAGTCTCTTTTTGCTCTTAAATTATCATTAAACCATACAAGTTGTTTATTTTTGGGTTTTTTTCCTTACCAGAGGAAAATTGGAAGCCAATCCATCTAGGAAAACTTCCATAAATGAATCGAAATCCCCCACCAAAAACCCAGTCCTGGCCCTTTAAAAAACTAAACATTCTATTTATTCCCATTTGAGTTATAGGTCTATATAATATACAAGTGTATACCTTTATGTCACAGGTCATCTCCACCAAAATGTCTACAATCGAGTGATCAGAAATATCAGGATCAAAAACAGTAGTATCATAGTCCAACACACTTGCAAAATTAATAAAGATATCGATGCAATTTATTGCATTTGTTGGCTCGGATATTTGAGGCTCCAGATTATATTGATAGAACAAGTCTAATAGATCAGACCTTTTTTTATGATGTGTGTTAAATAGAACATTAAAGTCATCATTTACCACAATATACCCAATGTTCTGCTTACTAATGAGATCAAGGTCCAAATTTAGCCGATTTAAGAAAACAGCAAACTCTCCATCAGGTGATCTATAGACAGTGACAACTATACAATTAAAAGATCTAAGTAGCAAGGCTGACAGTTCACACTGAAACTCAATAGACATGTCTAAAATTTCACGAACATTATTACATTCAATTTCAGAAAAATTTGATAAAATAACTGTGCCCCCCTGTCGCATGGTTCTCCTAGCAAAACAGGAGCAAATAACATAGTCATTTATTTTTAAAAAGTCAACCTCCTCAGATTTTAGGTGATGCTCGCTAAAGCAGAGCACATTGTACCTTCTTACTTCTTCCATTATCCAAGTCAAACAAAAACGCTTTGATCTCTTCTACTTTGTTTCTTAAGAGGACAGACTACCGGTCTTTTATTATAAAATGATATTATGTTTTATTCCAAAACGAAAAAAGTTAGAATCACGAAATTTCGTGTGCGGCTTGTACATTCGATTGACTAGAAGGCATGGTGTTTAAAAATGTTATTAATTTTTTTATAACAAATTTTTAACCGGTTTTTTGGTGAAAACGTATACGTTTTCAAGTTGTTGGTTATCTCCTTTCTTCTTTTCAGCCTCTGTTTGAATATTGAGCTTAGCCAGGAGCAGGAATATTAGCTGTCAGTTCCGTGGCCGTTTCTATCGGGCTACGTCTGGATCTTTGTTGACCAACTTCCTTGTTTGCACCTGTCTTCTTACCAGTATTTGACAATTCACTAGGCGCTACTTTCATGATGTACGATGTTGCCGAGGTCTCTTGTATTTCCTTCGAAGAACTGATAATTTTTGGACTTTGTACCTTGATTTAGGGAACTTGCTTTTCCATCTTGTTGTTTTCCTCCAGTTTTCCTTCCAATAAGTTCACTGCTTCTTGAAGTAATACATACTTTGTGAGGTGATTCGTGGGGCGCTTTGGTTCTTCTGCATACTACGCTATTTCTTCTGCATACAATGCTATTGGACGGTCAATTTTTTTAACCATTGGTCATTGGTTATGTCATCCTATGGTTGGTTCTCGGGCGCCACCGTACCTACATTATAGTGGTAGAGGGCCCACTCCGCACCGGGTAGCTTTTATACAGTGGAGAAACGGCTAACCAGGGGTCTATTGCGCATCTCTGAGCTGGTTGCCGGCTGCCTGTTGTAGAAGTTTATTTAATTAACACAGGAAGGGAATCAGAAAGAAAACAAACAGTTTCAAAAACAAACCTAGTACAGCATCTCTATTGCCAACTTGAATTACAAAGCATAGTTTATTCAAAGCCCTGATGAGACCTATGCTAACCGAAAGAATTATCGGAGTATACTCGTGTGTGCCCTAATGAAACTGAATGTAATCCATCCTGTTATAACTGATGCTAACCTAAAATATCAATACTTAACTAAAGAGTTACTCAAATGTGACTTATACTAGCCCAAAGGACTCGACTAAAGAATAACGAGATAAAGTATTGCCATAGGGGGGGGGGGGG